>KZ451982.1:10831761-11105282 GCA_002786265.1 Apostasia shenzhenica
ATATGTATTATATATATATATATATATATATATATATATTATATTTATACAATAAATTATTTTAAAATTAAAACAAATCACTCAAAATATGCTACAATTTGTTTTATATATATAATGAAAAATTTAAATTACAATTAACAAAAAAAAATTCATTTTATAAAATATTTTGAAGGAACAACAGAAAGCTCTGATACCACTATAAAGACTTACAAAGGAAAGGCAAAGGAAAGGGCTAGTACTTACAAAGGAAGGGAGAGGGAGAGAGCAAAGCAGAGCAGAGAGATTATCTTCAATCGATGCCTTCCACAGGTCGGAGGCTAGTCGATTTATAATGTGAAAAAGCAAACTAATAATTCTAAAGCAAACTAATAATTTGTAATACAACGACATAAAGTTAATATTCGCTCTATTATTGTACGGAGATGCTTGGTGGAATTGCAAAGCAGTGTTGCTGAAGATGCTTTGGCAAAATTATAAAGTAGTATCCTGATATTTATGGAAGCCTTTTGCTATCAGGTTGATTTGTTACTGTTTAGATCCGAACCGCTATTGGAACCCGAACTGTTACTGGATTATTATAGAGAAGTCCTTGTTTTAATCTGATTGTATAGATATGTTATCTGAAGTGTGCGAGAAACCGATAGAATACAGAGATAATTCAGATAATAGTTGTTCTGTTTTTGGTCCCCATTGAAAATCCAAAGTATTATCTGGTTTTGTGTCGATAGCAGATACATTGTCTTCATCTAGAACAAGTATTCGACCATTACTGAAAGATTTATATTGATTTCGTTCCTGATAGACTGCCAATAATTCTGATAGATTTCTTTTCTGTTCATAATCCCAATTATATCCATAGAATTCTGTCAATTGAGGTTGTCCTCTAGTTTTTTGTCGAGTGAGTCGCCAAATTTGATATGCCAGATGCACAAGATATTGATCAGGCTCGATAAAAGTTGAGATTATTTCAAATTCTAAAATACGATCATATAATTCTGTAGTAGAGATTATTGTCTGGATAATTTGTGGCAGTCCCTTCCATTCCTGAGCATTATGTGTATCAACAATGAACTGTCGAATTATTCCCAGTTCAATCTGTCTCTCCATATTAGAAGTAAATGCTATAAACATTCATTGTCTGTTGTCTGATAGCATGATTAACTGCTCGTTTTGTAGATATGAGAGTGCTCTATCTTCATATATTTTATCCAAAATTCTTATCTGTAGGTCTTTTGGTAATAGTGTATGTACCTTGCGAAAAATATTCGCGTCTTTTTGTCTTTTCCATGTATGGAGAATTGATTTGCTTATATTGAAAAATAATTTCCAAAATAGGATATGATTTATCATAGTCATCTGGATGAACTTCTTCACATTTTTTAAGGAGGAATTTAGATTGAAGTTTATTATTTAAATTATATGCAGAATGTTCTAATTGTGTAATATGCATTATTAGTTCTCTTAAATTATATATTAGAGATATATTATGTTGCAGACCTCCAACAACTTTCCAGAGTCCATTGATAAGGCCATAGACTTTAGCAGTCATTAGTATATTTGACTTATAATTACTTGTATTTCCTGCTAAAGAAGATATTATATGCTGATTATGCTTATCCAGAAAATCTATAGTAATAGTGCATTCTTTAAAGGCAATTGTTTTTTTATAAACTCGAGGAGTGGTAATATGAGGAGAAATAGGGGAAGAAGTATTTGCAATCCTTGTAGTATAGGGAGATATAGGAGAAGAAGATTTTTGTGTCCTTGACAGAGGCATATTGGAATGTAGTAATATACATTTCCATGTGGTGTTCTCCATATTCCTGCAAATATTAATCTTCTTGAGCTGAAGTTGAAGGATTATTTTCTTGTGATAGGAAATCTGCAATGATGTTAGTAAAGCCTTGAGTAAAAAATATAGTATAATAATATTCATCTAATAGTAAAAGCCATCTAATTCTTCTACTATTATTATCATGTTTTTTATTTTTAATATAATGGTATAGACCTTTATTATCAATTATTATTTGAAAGGTTCTAGGTAGAAGCCAAAATTTAAAACTTTTAAAAGATTTTAAAATTACTATAAATTCTTTTTCATATGTTGAATAGTTTAATTCTGGTTTAGAGAATTTACCAGAAGTATAACCTACAATATTTTTTTAGTCTGTTACAATAACTCCTGCCCAATATAAATTACTGGCATCAGTATATAGTATAAGTTTATCATTATTTGTGGGAATAATTATTTTTGGAATATTTGTAACTATTGTTTTAAGATATTTTATTTCTTGTTTTTCTTTATCGTTTAGTTGTATTTTGATTTTATCCGTTTTCCATCTTGTTATGATTTTTTCAATGTCTTTTTTATATTATTGGTTAATGTTATTTAGTTTAGTTTGTAGGTTTTTAGTATGTTGACTAAGTCTTGGAATGAATTTTCTTCCATAATTTAAAATGCCTAAAAAACTTTGTAATTGTTTAACTGTATCAAATGTATCTGAAATTTTTTTGATTTTTAATATGATGTGTTCTTGTAAAGTTACTTTACCTTGGTCAATAATTTTTTCTAAATATTCAATTATTTGTTTACATAATTCAATTTTATTTTTTTCCTAATATTATACCATGTTTAATAAATAAATATTTTATAATTTCTAAATGTTCAATGTGCTGATCATAAGTTGAAGAATAAACAAGAATATCATCAATATAAAAAAGGATAAATTGACTATAAGGTGCAAAAATAGAATTCATTCATTTTTGAAAGATTTGAGGAATATTTTTTAAACCAAATGGCATTACAGTCCATTGTAAATGCTCAAAAGGAGTAGAAAATGCAGTTAACTCTTTAGATATATTATCTTGTATTTTAATTTGCCAAAAATCAGATTTAGCATCAAATTTACTAAATCATTTAGCTTCGCTAATATTTTTAAGAATATTTTCAGTGCTAGGGATATAAAATCCGTCAAATTTTAAATTATCATTTAATCATTTATAATTTATGACTAATCGAGCTTTACCTCTTTTTTCTTCGGCATGATTTCTAACCATAAAAGCAGGTGAAGAATAAGGTCCAGTTGCATTTTGAATAAGTCCTAATTTTTTTAATTCTGTTAATTGTTTATTGAATTCTTCAATATCGAGAGCAGAATAAACTAATGGTTTTAATCTAATAATTTTATTTTTATCTAAAGGAATTAACGTACAATATCGTGGACTTCTATCGAATAATAGTAATGGATTATCAGAAAAGACTTCTTGTAAAAATTCTAAATATTTTATTTTAAAATTTTCTGTTATAGATAAAATTTCTGATTTAAAGTTCATTCTTATTAATTTTAAATGATTAAATATTCATGAAATTTTGATTTGCACTTGCTGTATAGTAAATAGATAGTATGTAGTACTGATAGTTAAGGGTAGGTATTGATTTAAGACATCCATCCCTATAATTATATCACAGAAAAATCTTTACAAATATATATATGGGGAAAAAATAATTTTACATAATTTTCCTCGGCTTGTGCTAATAAGATTATATTTTTTATATATTTTAATATTTTTATTGTACTATTTATACCTACAAAAGAAATTTTTTCTTCAAGTATTTCTGCAAATTTATCTACCCACAGTTGTTCATTGATTATACTTCTAGTTGCTCTTGTATCTAGAATAACATATAAATGAAATGATTTATATCGTGGAAAATCTATTTTTAAACATATTTTATTTAAATGTTTGTTTATTTCATGTAGATTCATATTTAAGTTCAAGTTTTGTAATTGAAAATATTACAAAATCAAATAATTTATAATTTTTTCTTATTCTTATTACAGTATTTTGTTCATTATTTCTAATTACAGCTTTTATTTCTCCTGTATAATCAGATCTAATTATTCCTTCAATTATTGTCATATCATTATTAAATAACCAGCCATTTTTTTTATTAGACCATAAAAATTATTTGCAATTCTGATTTTTATACCAGTTCTTACTTTGGTAGATATGTTTGGTTGAATAAGAATATCTTCATATGAATAAAATTCATATCTTATGGTTATCTCTTTTGGATATTTTGCATCATGTTCTAATTTATAGAATGCGATAATATTAATAGTGTTGGTTAAAATATTTATTGCATGTAGATTACATTCATTTACTCGTTTAATATTTATCATTTTGTCTTGAATTTTTAATTGTATAGTTTCATAATTTACATTTAATGGATAATATTTTTTAAGAATATCTTGACCAATTAACATATCAAAAGTATTTCTATCACTGTAAATTATATCAAAATCTAAATTATAAAGATTATTAAATATATCTATAACCATTATTTTGTTAATATTGGCTTTATATTTAAATTCTTAAATGGTTTTATCAAATGTGTAATATCTTTTCTTTTCTGCAATTGATATATTATTTTCTATTAATTTTGATTTTATATGTGTTAATGAAGCACCTGTATATATAAGGGCATTAACGGTGATGGTTTTATCTTGAAAACTAACTAATACTTGTATAATACTTAGATCTAATTTAGATGTGTTGGTACTAGATGAACTATTTGGATTAGGATCAAAATCGTCTTGATCTAAATCTTTAATTTGTAGTCTTTTTTATATATTTTTATTGTCTGAATGTTTATTATAGCCTATTGATAATCTTCCTTCTTTTATATATAGTTGTTTAATAGGGGGTTTTGTCATTAGTTGATGTTTTTTAATTTCTTCAATATTTAATGTCCATTCAGAAGGTAATTGAATGTCTTTATTTGTTAATTATTTTGGATATATTATTTCTGAATATTGATTATATAAATCATTTAATCGTATGTCAGATGGAATGGATTTTATTTTTACATTATTAGTTTCAGAAAAATGTCCTAGTAATCTCCAAGTAAATATCAAAGGTTTACTACCTCTTAACATGAGTATATTTTCTAATTTATGAAATATCATAAGACTTTGATCAATATTCTCATCTTTAAGGCTAATAAAAAAGTTAAGAAATATTTTAAAATTTAAAACTTGGTATAAAAGATTAGATTGTATAATTCCCATTAGAGATTGTTCAGTAGTTATTAATCTATTATCTGATATTATTAAGGTTATAGGAGAATGTAATCCGGCTCTAAAATTAGCTTTTATAGTTATTTGTATACTTCCTAAATGTAAATATTTAATTCTTTCAGCATTTTTAACTTTATTTAATATTTCGTTTATTTTATTTTTTGTTATAATTTGTAATTTGGTTATAGCCGTTGGTTCTTCAGAGCTATCTGTTGTTCCTTCAAAATATTCTATAAAATGAACTATTCTTTTTGTTAATTATAATTTAAATTTTTCTTTATATATATCTTTTCCTTTAGTATTATTTTTTAACTTAATTATTTTTTGATATAAATTATTGTCAAATATAAATTGTTCGTTATGCATTTCAGTGGATATGTCTGTAATTTGTTCAACATTAGTATTGTCATCTTCACTTTCTTCATTTAACATACATATGTATTGTATCTGGTCATTCTCAATTGAGCTATCTGATTCAGACTTTGTAACTGATTCTTCAGAATTACTATTAATATTTAGATTATCAATATCTTCTATAGAGAAAATTTCATAATCGATGTCTGATAAACTATCTAATTTCGCTCCTGACATAATATCGTAATATTCTGTTATTAATTGAAATTGTTCTTCTTCAATAATTTTAATATCTTTTTTACAATTATTAGCGTAATGACCTGGTTCACCACACTTGAAACATTTACAATTTTTCTTTGAAGAGGTTGGTTTTTGTTTAAAATATCTATTTTTGTGTTTGATCTTTTGAGGTTTAGATCTTAATTGGAATCGTTTAACAAACGGTCGGTGTTTATAATGAGATAAATATTTAGGTTTGTGAGAATAACGAGTATACGATCGGGTTTTGAAATGTTTAGAGCGCTTGGGTCCACCACGCTTGCTACATTCGGGAAGGATACCAAATTTATAAGTGGGTAAAACAGGGGTGGCAAAATGGGTCGGCGGGTCGGGTTCGGGTTGAACCCAAATCCGACCCGACCCGAATAGCCTCAACCCGAACCCGACTCATTTATTAAATGGGTCAAAATCCATGACCCGAACCCGATAAATAGGTCGGGTTGGCAGGTCGACCCGACCCATTTATAGAATATTTTTTGATAAATGCCCAACCCGAACCCTACCCTACCCGATTATGCCCAACCCGAACCCGACCCGTTTAATAAGTGGGTCAAAATTCATGACCCATACCCAAAATTTGCAGGTCGGGTTCGGGTTAGATTCAGGTTGGGTTCACGGGTCAGATCATATATTGTCACCTCTAGGTAAAACATTGATACAACATTGTTTATGTTTGGCCTTAAATTTATCTCGAGAAAATGATTTATGAAGTTTTTGTTTTCAACAATATTCAATAAAGAGATTCATAGCACACTTAACGCGGAGTGCTAACGTGTCAAATTTTAGATAGACAATATCGTCGGTTAATGCTTTATTAATAAATGTTGTATATTCTCGTTTGCATTTTTCATTCCATGGAGTGGGTAATTTATTAAAATATATTTGTGCCCAATGGTCATATTGAGAAACATGAAGTTTCCACACATATTCCATATATTTCTGGGAGAATTCCTCAATAAAATATATATTGCCTATTTGCATTCTAGATAAGATAATTTCGATTCGTTTTATATCTTCGATATTATCTTACGATCCTCCGGCAAAGAATTCTAATAAGAATTTTTCTAATAAAACTACAGCATCATCCTTATTACGTTCTTCTTTAATTTTTTGAAATTGTGGCATATTTTCTAAAGCTTTTAGTACCATAGCTGCAGAGCCAGTGAATTTAGATGTAATCATTTCTAACAATTGCTGAGTAGACATATAAGCATAAATATTTTTTAATCCTCTTACGAGTTGAATCCATTGGGTAATATACTGTTTTCTTTCTAATATTAGAATTTTATCAATATTAAATAAATATGCATCTTATTTTTATTGTGGTTTATTTTGAAAAAAATCTTTTTCATTTGTGTAGATATCATCAAATAGATCTTCTTCTTTTGGTTGAAAGTGTTGATCTGTATATTCGTTGAAATGTTGAGCAGGTGAATTATGATGTGGTTCACCATATACATGTTTTCTAGTACTTGGTTCTCCTACTTTCATAAAGATTTCATTTAATTGTTGTGATAAATTGGTTTCAGATTCATTATCTGAATATATTTCATAGTCAGGGGTATAATTATATAACTGAAATAATTCTTTTTTATCTTGATATATTTTTTGTATAGCTTGAAGTTTATCTGAGGTTGGATTTTTCATATATTCTTTCATCTTTTCTTCTAGAATTATTTTATTTGTTAAGAATAATTCATATTGTTCTTCAAAATCATCATCTTCTAAAATATTTATATATTCCAATTTATCTTGAATAGTAGATAATTGTTTATGTAATGGTACATTCATCCAATGAAAATATCTTTTAGTATTATCGGTATTATTTTCGTTATTATGAGATTTATGTGCTAATTTTGTTATTATTAATTTTACATCTTCTTTTAGTTCTATTAAATTCATTTGATTTTGTAATATTTCCAATTACAAAACTTGAACTTAAATATGAATCTACATGAAATAAACAAACATTTAAATAAAATATATTTAAAAATAGATTTTCCAGGATATAAATCATTTCATTTATATGCTATTCTAGATACAGGAGTAACTAGAAGTATAATCAATGAACAACTGTGGGTAGATAAATTTGCAGAAAAACTTAAAGAAAAAGTTTCTTTTGTAGGTATAAATAGTACAATGAAAATATTAAAATATGTAAAAAATATAACCTTATTAGTACAAGTCGAGGAAAATTATGTAAAATTATTTTTTCCCCATATATATATATATTTGTAAAGATTTTTCCTGTGATATGATTATATGGCTGGATGTCTTAAATTAATACATACCCTTAACTATCAGTACTATGTACTATCTATTTACTATACAGCAAGTGCAAATCAAAATTTCACGAATATTTAATCATTTAAAATTAATAAGAATGAACTTTAAACCAAAAAAATTATCTATAACAAAAAATTTTAAAATAAAATATTTAGAATCTTTACGAGAAGTCTTTTCTGATAATCCATTACTATTATTCGATAGAAGTCCACGATATTGTACGTTAATTCCTTTAGATAAAAATAAAATTATTAGATTAAAACCATTAGTTTATTCTGTTCTCGATATTGAAGAATTCAATAAACAATTAACAGAATTAAAAAAATTAGGACTTATTCAAAATGCAACTGGACCTTATTCTTCACCTGCTTTTATGGTTAGAAATCATGCCGAAGAAAAAAGAGGTAAAGCTCGATTAGTCATAAATTATAAACGATTAAATGATAATTTAAAATTTGGCGGATTTTATATCCCTAGCACTGAAAATATTCTTAAAAATATTAGCGAAGCTAAATGGTTTAGTAAATTTGATGCTAAATCTGATTTTTGGCAAATTAAAATACAAGATAATATATCTAAAGAGTTAACTGCATTTTCTACTCCTTTTGAGCAACATATAGCTAACTTTTGTTAAATTTATATGTATTATATATATATATATATATATATATATATTATATTTATACAATAAATTAATTTAAAATTAAAACAAATTCACTCAAATTTACCATGTAAACGTTTTCTAGTACTTGGTTCTCCTACTTCCATAAAAATTTCATTTAATTGTTGTGCTGAATTAGTTTCAGATTTATTATCTGAATATATTTCATAGTCAGGGATAATTATATAACTGAAATAATTCTTTTTTATCTTGATAAATTTTTTGTATAGCTTGAAGTTTATCTGATGTTGGATTTTTCATATATTCTTTCATCTTTTCTTCTAGAATTATTTTATTTGTTAAGAATAATTTATATTGTTCTTCAAAATCATCTTATCTAACATATATATATTATTTAAATATTTATATAGCTAACTTTTGTTAAATTTATATGTATTATATATATATATATTATATTTATACAATAAATTATTTTAAAATTAAAACAAATTCACTCAAAATATGCTACATATAATATGTTCATATGTATATATATAATATTTAAATATAAATTATTATAAATATTAAATTGATTTGACATTATATAAAATTTGAGTTAAATTCAAATCAAATAAAATGTGATAAAATTTCAAATTTCTTTTCTATAAAAACAAATCCTTCTGCACACGCTACTCCCAACCTCAATATTTTGAATCTCTTTTATGTTTTAATTTCTAAAAATGAATTTTCTGATTTTAAGAATTATGATAATAAAAAAAGTATTTGTTTTAAAACCTCAATATTTTGAATCTCTTTTATGTTTTAATTTCTAAAAATGAATTTTCTGATTTTAAGAATTATGTTAATAAAAAAAGTATTTGTTTTAAAATACATAAGACACATTTTTTAAGTAAATATAAATAATTTAAGAAATAACTTTACAATTTAAATTAATGGGACGGAAATAAATATGACATGCAGAGAAAGATAACTTTAAGATAATCATTGTCATTAATGGTTAATTACTGATAAATTTATATAATTCATTTTTATATATTTTGATTCATAAATTTTTAAAAGAAAATTACTGAAGAGTCCTAATAATTAACTCTTAATTATATAATCTATAAATTTTAAAACATTTATTGATAAATTCTTAGATTTTAATTAATATAATATTTAAAATCCCTAAAATTAAATTTAGTATATATTTAAATATAAATAATATTTTTTATTTCAAAAATACAATTAATTATTTATATTTCTTATTTTCCCTCTTTCTCTCTCTTCATTCTTCTCTCTTCTAGTAACCTTTTAAATGTAAATTAACAAGACATTTAGTTCAATATTATCTTAATATTATATTTTTTAGAAAAAATAATTATTTAATTTAACGATATGTATAAATAATTTTTTAAAAATTATAAAATTATTACTCGAAAAATAATATCTAAATGATATAACATTTATATTATATGATACAACATCAAGATAATAATGACCAAATGCTTCTAACTTAAATTTAAAGACTTACCAATAAAGTTTTAAGACTCATATACCATATAACTACAGATTAATTATATGAACTTATTTTTTAAAATTTATAAACGAAAATATAATTAAAAAATTAATTATAAAAGCCTATCAATAATTGGTTATATGACTTCATTATCTCCATATATTAAAAGGGAAGCTTTTGAAGAAAAAAAAATTGTTTTTTCTTCTTTGTTAAAAAAAAATTTGTCTTATCCAAAATTACAATTTAACCTTCATATTTTTATCTTATTTTAGTATTGAAAACGAGTTGTAGTCATGGGTTTAAGAAAATAAAAATAAAATAAAACTAAATATCACCCATGTTTATTTTTTATCTCTTTTGTCTTATTTTATTTTATTTGCATAGCTTTCTTATTACACAATTAGCATGCAAGAAAACTAAATAGATATAATAGAGTCATTTGTTTAGATAAATTAAAAAAGATTTTTTTTTTAGGATAATTACCTACATGCCACACCATTTAGCTTTATTTATACGTTACTCATCTATTCATAGTTAATTACGCTATGCACACTCAAAGCATTATAAAATCTTACATTCACACACTTGAGTTAAAACTCAATTAAAATCTATTTGAAAAAAAATATTTTATTAATAAATCATTAAAATTATATTTTTATCCTTAATGGTATATTTTTTTTTCTTCCTCAATGTCACACTAAAGCGTTGATTTGTCCTAAAATCAATTCACGTCGCAGATGTCTCCTTCTTTTGCCATTACTTTTAAACATTAATGTTTTAGGATATTCACTTAAAATATATTTAAATATTCTTAAAATAATATGATGAACGACTCAGATTTTTTGTAACCTAACTATAGTTAGGTTATTGAAAAATTATAATTACTCATTATAATATAAACAAGTTAAAATGTGTGTATGTAAAATTTTGTAATATTTTGAGTGTGCATAACGTAATTAACTAAGAATGGATGGATAATATATAAATAAAGTTAAATAATGTGGCATGTAGGTAATTATCTTTTTTTGTATGACTTTTTTTACATGAAAGCAAAATAAAAATATTTGAGAGAATGAGAGGGAGAGTGTTGCTTCTTACTTGGGGGGGTTATGCAAAATAGAAAAATTAGAAGATGCCCTCATCTTCTTCTTGATTGCATGGTTTTTTTTTCTTTTTAGCTTATTTGCATAATTAATCCAAAATAAGTATTTACAATAATAAGATGAGTTAAAAAAAAATATGTTAAAATACTAATTTTTAGTTTAAAATACTATTCTAAAATAATTTTGTGAAAAATAATGAAATTTTTCAGTATGTAACTTTATTACCTATTAAAATAATTCTGTCATGTCCTCTCTTTTGCTTTTTTTTATTTAAAGATTTTTCTTTTTTATTTCATTTGATAACATTGTGTGACATATTATTTGTGTTATTATTTTTTGGTGTGACATAAAACTTAAATAATTTTTTGGTGAATATTTAGTGTATATATATATATATGTGTGTGTAATGCTCGATCTTGTTTCATAGTTAAAGAATTAAATTATTGCTGTGTGTGAGCACTGAATTATAATTATACCAAAGTTTGATAATGAGGTATTTTGTTTATTTAAAACTATAGAATATGCTATATTATTCGATGAATTACTCGTTTGATTATATATTTATTTATTTTATTTTGTTGACTTCATTCAGAATTTGCAGTTATGTAAATAGTTTTCGTGTGATATGTTATTTTCAATATAATTTTATGAAAATTTTCAATATTTAAATAATAAACAAAATGCCACATCGACGAATAATGTTAGAAGGCTACAAACAAACATTTGAGAAGAAAATCGAAATTGAAATAAACGATCAAATAAATGAAAAATATAAGTGTGAGTTATACCTTAAAGAATTATCTCAAATAATGAATGAATTGTCTTTGAAGAGTAAATGCAAGACACAAAAATCGTAGAGACAAATATATTTATAACAAGAGTAAGAAAATTAAAGAGCGGGAGAGTAATTATTAAGTTGTAAATGAAAATTATCATGTATTATGTTAACTATTATATTATTGTATTAAGATCAAGGTTTTAAAAATCGGACCAGACCGGTCGGTTCAACCGGTGGAACCGTGAACCGGTCAGCCAACCGGTTCGGTTTAATTTTATAACTGGATCCGCTTAAAACCGGCCAGAACTGGTCTAAACTGCGGTTCAACCGGGTACGGTTGGACCGGTTGAGTTTAAAATTAAAAAAAAAATTCCTAAACTCTGGGTCCCTAACTCAGCCTCCGTTTTGCGGCCTCTACTCACGCGACAGTCACGAACTCGCGATTTCTCTTGCCTCGCACTCTCCTCTCCAGCCCCCATCCTTTCGAAATAATTTAGTATTTTACTATTTTAGTGATATAAAATGATGAAATGATTTAGTATTTTAATATTGATAAAGTATACATTTGCTCAAATCTTTTAATGATATACTAAATAATATACTCAATTTGTGATTTGCGAATATTTTATTGAGTTATTGTTATTTCGATTTGCTTTGAATTATTTTTTGGGTTATTAACATAAGATATTATTTATTAAATTTAATTATTAAACATTCATTTTATGTCTAATTATTATATTGATGTGTGAATAATATATATCTTAACTATATTTATATTATATTTTATTAATTTTTTAAATTTTTACTTCATCCTGATTCGACCATTAAATTTTGAACCTTTCAGTCTACCGGTTCTTAAGCCGGTCCGATTTTCAAAATCTTGATTAAGATATTAACAACAATTTAATATTTAATTTTATGTTTCTTTAGGAATTATATTATTTGCTTGAAATCGAATGTGAAAAATTATGTTATATAAATTAAAATAATTTAAATAATTATCTAAATTATTTAAATAATTTAAATAAGAGAGCATAGGGAGAAAGAAGTAAGAAATAATGGAAAAGAAGAGGAGGAGCTACTGCTGAAATAATATCCACACGTTTTAACTCATTGTAAATTTATTTTATGAATCAATAGCAACCTTGAAGAACTTAAACCCAAAAAACCCATCATAAGATTTGATCCTATCCTTTTGGAAAAAATATTGAACAAGAATCGATAATGCTAAATTATACGATTCAACATGCTAATAGAAAGGACGAGGTTGAGAAGACACTACCGAAATAATATGCATCAGCGACCGACACTTTCAATCGCTGAAGGAATAATTTGATCGCTATTTTCATTTAGCGACCGAATTTGTATGTCGCTAACTGGGCTGCTGAAAGTCTGGTCACTAGACTTTCATGTGATTGATCTGTATCATGTGATTGTCATGCGACTTTTTAGCTAAGAAATATATTCATTCTTTTTTCTCTCCGTTAAAAAAAAAGATAATTACCAACATGTCGCACCATTTAATTTTATTTATACATTACCCATCTATTCTTAATTAATTACATTATGCACACTCAAAACATTACAAAATCTTACATACACACACTTTAATTTATTTCTATTATAATGAGTAATCATAATTTTTTAATAACCTAACTATAATTAAGTTACAGAAAATCTGAGTCATTCATCATATTATTTTAAAGATATTTAAATATATTTTGAGTGAAAATTCTAAAACATTAATATTTAAGTGGTGACAAGGAAAGGAGACATCTGCGACGTGAATTGATTTTAGGACAAATCAGCGCTTTAGTGTGACATTGAGGAAGAAAAAAATATACCATTAAAAGTAAAAATATAATTTTAATGATTTATTAACAAAATATTTTTTTTCAAATAGATTTTAACTGAATTTTAACTCAAGTGTGTGAATGTAAGATTTTGTAATGCTTTGAGTGTGCATAGCGTAATTAACTAAGAATGGATGAGTAATGCATAAATAAAGCTAAATAGTGTGGCGTGTAGGTAATTATCCTAAAAAACAAATACCAATTTACTTATATACAAACATATATATAGTTATATTTATACATAAATACAAACATATTCAAGAATATAAAGAACATAGAGGTATGAATATAATATAATATATATATATATATAAACAAATGAATAAAAATAATATTTAATTTAAAGTGATTTATAGACAAATATCATTTTAAAAAATGGTAATAACTTTAAACATCCCTTATCATTTCTGTGATTCTTTAAATTAATTTTGATAAATCATAATTCTTTCTCACACTAATATATATTTATATATACATGCAAATTAGAATTTAATAAGAAATATACGATGCCTACTACATAGACATTGCATATTTTATTTTATTCAACAAACCATGTTGACAAATCTTAACTCAAAATCAGTTAATTTTTTATCAACTCAATTTAACTGGACTAAATATTTCAAATGCGAGATAACAATACAAAACTTAGCTCACATAGATGAATCAAAGGCATCAAAATATTAGTACCACAGAAAAAAAATATGTGTGATGCATGTGGTCGAAGAGGGCGGGAAGCGATCGCCGGGTGATCTCCTAAAAGAAAGAAATCATGAAGTAAAATACGACTCTTGGTAGGTCTTTAGGCTGATAAAAAATGGTGAAAATGACACATGAATGAATCGTCCTATATCAGAAAGAGGAGAGATTATGTATAAGTAGATAATATAATCTCAAATAGTAGAGACGATTTTTGGGGAAAAATCATGAGGCTAATGATAAAAAACTCTATAGTTAAACATACTTAAGTCAGAGTAGCATTGAGATGAATGACTTCTTAAGAAGTACTCAAGTCACGTAATTTTTTAAAGTTAAAGCAGATAATACATCTACATTTAAATCATGAGATACTACAATATGGAAGGTCACTTTGAGATTTGATCACATAGAAAGCTCATTATGAACTGAAAGCTCAAATATTATGTGAAGAATTATGATTTTTTATCCCCAAATCAAGCTTGTAATTAATGGTATCTCACAATAAAATTAGTTGCCAACAAATCTAGGGGAGATTTGATGAGAAATTGAGAATAGCTTTTCAGAAAAGGCACTAAACATGCATTTGAAATAATATTGGAATGGAGTACAAGTGTAATATATTAAAAAACATATATATACACAGACACACACACACACATATATATATATATATATATATATATACACTTGACTTCATACCCAGTGGCTAACACTTCATCAAATCGAGGTTTTTTTTCTTTAAAGGGTTTCATTTCGAGTTAAATCCAATTAAATTTCAAGTCATTTGAAGTTGAGTCAGCTCAAACTCAAAACTACTAAGGTCTTGCTATCAGGTTGGCTCAGCTGGTTCCCATTGGCCATGGGGTCAGGTCAGGTCAACCTGACCAGATGCCCATCTGGTTAAAATATTAACTGCTAAAATAGGCATGAAGCTAGTTCTAAGAAGCCACCACTTTAATGTACAAACAACTGAAAGTAGCTTTTTTAATTTTAAGGGATAGTTACATGTCACCTCAAAGTTGCTCTTATTATTCGTTTAGCAACCAAAGATGACATCTATCACCACTAACTTGGGATGAATAACTACAATTCATCCCGAAAGTTTACATCTATCGTCCTTGAAAGATGTATTAATTACAATTTTCACCCATTGTTTGTGGGTGAATTGTTATGCCAAAGAAAGTAAGAGGTAACATGTAAATATTTATGTTTGAGGGGGGTTAAACAAGTTATATTAATCCCCTTCTTAATTAAGAGAGTAGAGAAACCAAGGATACAAATTCAGAAGTCAACTTGCCTTTAGACCTTGTGTTGATGACAAAGTGCTCTGGGTATTTTCTAAGAAGAGCCAACAGTCCATACCATGGCCTGCCTTTGGTCTCCGTTTGAGGGCAGTCCTCCGATGTCAGATATCTCCTCACCCTGCTGTGATGCCATATGTTTCCATACTGCTCCATAAGCTGAAACAAAATCAACAGAGTTACACAAATTCACTCGACTAGTTCATACGATAACGAAAAAAATCTGATGCACACAAATCTCAGTGGGAGTCGAGAACGGATTGATGTACACAATAAAAACGAATAGAGTTTTCGGAGAATGTGAGAAGAAGCACTAAATAGTGATACAGATTAAGATAATTTGAAATTAAAACTTAATTATTAAATTATTTATGGTGATAATTAAAGTAGAATTTAAATACTTTTAGTGTTTATCTTTATCGTATTTTAAATATTCAAGAATTTTGAGATCAATTATTATCTTTAAAATTATTAATAACATTATCCATTTTTATTATCTTTTATTTTCTCTAATTAGTTAGGAATAGAATTTTATAAATAAACCCTATATCTTTGTAACGATTAATTGAATAATAAATTGCTCATTTTTCACCCTTTTCTTCTTCTCAACATCTTCCCTATCTTCTAGGCTTTTTGCCTTTCCATTCTATACAGTCTGCATCAATTTGGCATTATAACACACATGTTTTACATAGATTTAGTACCAGAGCATATGCATTCCACATGAAACAGGTAGAAAAGAATGCAAATCGAGCAATGAGACTTATGGGGTTGAAATTGACCATAAGCTCATTATTTCATTAAACTTGTGGAAGATGCTACAAAGAATAGGCTTCGGACCATATGACTATTAAGGTAGTGAGATAAAATCATTTACTGTAGTGGGCACATCTTATTTTATATAACTTATTATATCTTATTCTGTAGAAGCAAGTAATATGCCTTCTTCAACACCTAATCTGATTGTCAGATGCAGAGATTCTAATTTCATTATGAGATGTATTACAACGGTGGGATGATAAATTAGTGCAAAAAAAACAGAAATAGAAAGAAGTATATTAAAAAAAATTGAGTAAAACATAAATTAGAATCAACAGCTCTCATCACTAGCACAGACAACTTGACGAAATCGGGTTATAAACATTTGAGATAAAGCTATTGACCACAATGAAGACTGGAGGAAATTCAGATATTTCAAAAGCTGCTGATGATAAATTTAAAATATTAGGAATATAGGTTTTGAGCTAAGATCATAGATAAATTAATGCAGGCAAAGGTACCCACTACCCAAATAAATGGCAGACATCTACAAGCACACAAGCTATATGATTTCTTAGTTCAAACAGTAACATCGTATGTAAGATCCTGTTCAAGTAAGGTCGTAACATCATATGTAAGATAACACAAGTGCATTATGTTATTTTTAAACTTGAGAAGATATAAATTGATACATAGTAGTTGCTACAAAGAAACTTCAAATTATTATTTTGACTGCAACTAGAAGAACCACTTCTAGACGACCATGGGTATAATACAAGATGCTAATAGGTACAATTAAATGGTTGCATTTGGTAACTTCATTAGCTTAATTTGATTAGCATTGTTAAATAAAATCATTTTTCTTGAAATTAGATAAAATTTTGTCGAAATTATACATTTCACCGAAATACTTCAAATATTATATATATTACACCTAATTCCTTGTAATATTGTGTTTCACCCAAATTGACTCAAATTCATATATCTTTTCAGCATTGTTATAGTAAATATTTAAGACTTGCATCTCACTAGACTAAGTTGATGGTGTATTATATATAACATAATCAAATATGACTTTTGACGGAACTGAAAAAGATTATGATTTAATAATTAGGAGTGAAGCGTAAAAGTTTTGCAGAATTTAAGTGAAATGTGTAATTTGAGCAAAATTTAGTGTTAAATATGTAAATCTCCCAATCCTTATTCAGTAAACTTTCTACTTAGGGTTGTCTTTATTTAGAATAATCTGAAACTGTCATTTAGGGAAATAGCTGGTTTGATATTAAATAATATCAAGGTAAACTTAGAGCCCAACAAGGCAAGCCAGCATTTTATTTCTTCACCCTCCTATACCAACCTGGTAATGTGCATAGCCTATCCTAGAGAAAGACGTGGTAATGTCTTTAGCAGAAATCACCTTTTTTATGCAGGAATCACTTTAATAAGCATTGTACATGGACCTTAAATTGATGCACCTGATAGCATGATTGAGATTCATTCCATATTTGCCTCATGCCAATTGAAAAACTAAATATGAGCCTGATTTGATTTAATCGATCATAATCATATTAGTTTGCTGCAGATTTAATTTGATGACAGTTTTGGAGCTGATTTATATTTTGTTGATAAATTCTTTGTTTGCACTAGGTGGATTTGGCATGTCATTTTTCACATTTATTTTATTTCCATCTGTTATATAATAATGGTCCATATAACAAGGGAATGATGAAATGATACTTGAGCATGAGTTCAAGCCTAATTCAAGTTAATGGATCAATATCCCAATAAGGGACTGATAGGATTGATTTTAACTAAGAATCCTTAAGTAGCTTAGTTATCTTTTTGAGCAATCGGCACTTCTTCCCCTTCCAGCTAGCATCACCTGATGCCCAGCTCCTATAGTACCACTCACCCCACCTACATCTACCTAACGCCTCCCATCACTGCTCCATGAGGCTTCGCTTTGAAGTTCATTGAGCTTCTCTCACACCAGCGTTGTTCAGCAACTATGGAGCCCAACCCTTGCACCATCTCTCACCCTTTTCATCTATGTTGCAGCCCTTCCTATCAGCACCTCCTGAAAAATCTTATTCAGCCAATCCAAGCCATTGCCTCACCTCGAACGACTGTTTTCGCTCATTCAAGACGAGCCATCACTGAATTGCATCTCCCAAGCCTGCATCTCCTGCATGACTTGACATTATCACAAAGCCCCACATTAGCCCCACACCTGAGTTACCCTACTTCCTCTTGCAATTGCCCACTGATGATTGATGCACTTGCATAGCACAATTGCTAGGCTTGCCTTATTCCAAGTGGCCCAGATCACACCAATTTAGACTCAATTTGACTCATATTCACTTATTCCTAACTTATAGTAAAATCCTCATTAATTTCAAGTATTTCTAATTACTCAAATTAAGTTAAAGCTATTTTGTTTAATTGGACAATTCAACTAAGCTCTAATTGACAAAGTAATAAATAATTAAGAGAAAAACATATCATTAGCTTATTTTAAAAGAAGACCAATTAATGCCTAAACTCTAGCTCTGAATTATTGAATTTAAAATGAAAAATTCAAATCTAATTGATAAATTGTAATTATCACCTATCCGATTTAGACTTAATTTTATAGCGCTTGGATTTGTAGGATTTAAAATTCTTGTTTATCGTATAGCAATATTTTAGAATATATTTGTATTTTAACTAAATGTTACATAGTCTGTATTATATCTACAAAATCTGCATATTGATAGTCATTCTCATCTGAGTATCATGTATTACCCACTGACACTCAACTTTAAAATGGGCATCAAATTGAAGACCTTATGGCTGACATCATGCTAGTTTTGCTCATAGAATCATCCTTAGATAAAGAGATAAACAATGTATCTTACTTTCAAGTGATTCATCTTTATTATCAAATCAAAAGTTGAAAGTAAATTCCAATGTTATTTTAATCAAGTTAGTTGATCAAGTTGGACAAGATTCGATTTGTAAAGTTAATGCTTATTTGTCAAGTAGATATATTAAAAACACATAGAATCAATGTCATTGGGATACGGTAAGACCGATTAAGACTTGGGAGGACCTTAAAATTCAATTAAGAAGAGGATACTCCCAAACTTCACATTTGGTTGCAAAAGTCTCTGAGAGGCAAAACACAATTAAGAGAACTAACACACAATTAAGAGAAAAGTAATTGTTGAATTACTTTCTGAGAAAATCAAATTAATGCCTAAAACCTTGGCACTAAATTATTGAACTTAAAACTGATAAGTTATAATCTATAGAGAACGAGTACAATACGACAATACGGATATGGTGATATGACACTTAAAAAAACAAAATATGATAACTAATTGCATAAATATATGTATGTATATATATATTTATATATTTAATATGACATACTATCATATTTAAAGTATAACTCACATATTTAATGACAATAATAGTACACCTTGTTGACATGAATTTTAAAAATATTTTTTAAATTTTTTTGAATTTAATTATACTTATATTCTCAAATATTCTTGATATTATTAAAAGCAATATTATGAACAAACCATCTCGGAGGAAAACAAAAACATCCTTCAATAGCTACTTAGTTTTTGAAAATTTAAATAAAAAGCAGTATCATAAAGTTCATTTAATTTGTTTAATCACTTTTCAGTCTGTCAGAATATCTAAGTGACATAAGACTTAATATATATTGGTAGGGTAATTCAATTTCAACCAAAATTCAGCCAAAATTAATTATCTCAATGCAAACAAGATTCAATACTATGATATGAACCTAAATATAGTGAGTTAATCAAAGTTTATGTATATTCCATTCTTTTTGAGTCTTTAACTCATTGAATTAATTGATAAAGCAAAAGGACCAAAGTCTTATTCTTTCTACAATATGGGCCTAACCGAGGTAGAGTGAGTCTCCAACTCACTGAATAAATTGATAAAACAATCAGGAAAAATGACTCCTATTCTTTCTACAATATAGGCTTAATTGAGGTGGCGAAGTCAAGCAACGTGGTCACTGTTCGACGAAAGCAGCAACACATATGACGTCCGTAAGAAAATATTAACTGAAGCAAAACAAGAAAATTCCCAACTGGCATCTGCGAGGTTACAAGAAAGGTTCAAACGAAATTGAGGAAGTAATAATATACAGATGTCATAACTTTTTCTGTTATATGTCATATTTTTCTACTATAAAAACTTTAACATGCTTCTCTCCTAATCGCGTAAACCAAACATCCTTGTTTCCCATCATGAACTGTTGAGCCTAAACATATACTATTTTTTTGGAATAGATTTTTCTTATTTTTTATTGTGAGCAAGAACAGTTACTCTGACGTAATTTTTTTAATTAGAAATATTGCAAAATATTGAAAAGTATTAGACATATCAAATTTATTAAAAAAAAATTAATGCACTGACATGGCATATTAGATATGTATCAATGGAGCATCAGTGAGCACTAGTGTCTGATATAAATAAGATACGAATGCATTAGGCTTCATGAAGTATCATGCTACATAGGACTTACTATTTATCAATGATCCAATTAAGGTTCAATTTTAAAGCAACTCAATTTGCAGAATTTAAAATCTTATTTATTGTTTAACTGTATCTTAGAAAAAAAATTTATGCTTTAACTATACTAAATTTTATTTACATTTTACTTTCGAAATTCAAATATCATGGCATTTGTCAAGTATCGAAAATATAGATAAATGAGTTGAATGAAAATTGGACAATCTTATCCATTTTTCAAAATTGAAAGTTTTTTGAATGCAACAAAAATTTGCATACCTAGAGGATTGGAGCAAATATTACATGCATAAGCTATTAAACCATGTGAAAGACTCATTGTCGTTTCATTGCCAGTGAAAATCATCAGTAAATTCTTTAGCTATAGAGGATAGAATATCTATAAAATTATGACAAAGCTCTAAAACAAAAATTCCATAGAAGGGTAAAAAGAAATAAGAAAAGATATCACGACTAACCTCAGAATGAAGCTTTGCCATAGGCATCCATTCTCCTGGGCCACAAAGATCAGACAGCACAGTAGCTACAGATGAGACTACGTCCTTCTCTTCTAACTGCAAGAGCTGTTGATCATCTGCTTCTCTATCGAACTTTGATCTCGCCTCAAATTTCTTATCTGTGTAGCAACATGGTGTCGTTTGATTGTCAGCAATACTAAAAAATCAACTGCGTATTTACACAATATAAGATACTAATGTTATTTGAAAAGGCAGAGTGAAACACTACTTGTGCGATACGTTTCATCCTACTCTTGTTGATCTCAAAAACAAAGGATGTCCACTTTTCCTTATTGCCAGCGGCCATGTGTATTACGTATAGAGAGGGCATTTTTATAATAAAAGACAGTTAAAACTATTTCCATCAAAATGGACTTTGAAAATCAGTATTCTAGGTTAGGTGCCTTAGTGCATATATATATATAGAGAGAGAGAGAGGCAAGTTCCAAGAGAACTTGCTAAATCTCTTCAGAAATTGTCAAAGGGCCTCAAACAGCCTCTTCTTTGAACTTATTCTTATTTTCAAGACATATTTCAGCTGTAAAACTTACTAAGGCCTGCGTCCAAGTTAAAGTTGAATTTAGCCCCAACACAATTCAGACCTTTACCAAACAAATCCTTAGTATTGAGCTTATATGACCAGCCCATTCAGTATTAGTTTTAGATGCCAGAGAGTACAAAAACACAAAACAATTGGACTGCAAAACATTTTAAAGGCAATAAAAAAATGATGCACAAATTTTTTAAAAAGATGGAATGTATGACAATCTTTAAATAGGGGAAGAAAAAACATAGACCCCTAATAGAATAAACCCACTAACGTTATGAAGTACTGGAGATTTGTTGCCAAAGCAAGAACATTTAAGCATTATTGAGTTGCATATGCTAGCGGAATAACTTGATGCCAGGGTACTCTCAGATAATTTTTCTTTTACAGTTTATTGAGAATTTCTCAGTTTCATTAGTTCTTTTGCAAACACATCATTTAACCAAAACTCAACAATAATCAGAGGCAAAAAATAATATATGACAATTGCTTAATATTATTCTACCCGATTATAGACACTGAAAAGGTTCCCAGACATACAAACCAACGCCATATCACCCACCTTCACCAATCAACTTGCAAGTTTAGACTGTCCCAAAGCTAAAAGAAAAAGTCACAGGTATTAGAAAGGGGGCATACACATGTGGAATGGATGAAGACAGTATCATGTCCAAGCCACAAAACTTTCTGTTATTTGGCTTCCTTCACCTAAACAACATCCATGCAAAACTAGTATGAGCAGATTCTCCTGGTGCCTCAAGATAAGTCCAGAAAATCTGATTTTATCTCATAGTCTAGAACCAAGAACTAGGCCCCAGCCAAGTAGATCCATAGGCATTCAAAACATGAAATGCATCCAATGCCTAAAAATAGATACATCTTGAGCCTCCTTAATTCCTCCGTATCAATTGGATTAGAGCCCTTTGCCTCTCCAAGATCCATGCATTATATAGCACATTATTGAAGCCATAAAGTTCATCTAGCTCATCCATAATTGACTAAAGTTTTAAATTTTTTGGAGTTCAATGTATTCTACTAGCATACAGTAATAGTAACAATACGGCTTAAGCAGGTCAAAAGAAGGGAAAAAGTAAATTATGAAAGGAAATACAAAGAACTAGATCATGCAACTAAACCAAAATTTAAGAACAAGAAAATTTCATGCATTAAGGAATGGAGTAAGAAAAAGGTCTACCAATTGGAGCAGTCCATTCTTTCACTTCAAATCAGAACAGCGATGGCACAGGGGGTTAACAAAGGAGGAGCTACCAGAGCTGTTGTCTATGATTCATGTAACACCATAGCTACTAAAGCCAAAGTATGATAGATGCAGAGAGCTAAAGCCCTTTGGTTGTAAAAGGGGAGATGAATATTACTTTCTTCCATAGAGCTGCACAAAGAGGAAATGCCAAAACTAGATTGGGGCTGTTGTGGATTCTTCTAGGACCAAAACTATGGATGAAGAGGGCATTTTAGCTATGATGATGGAGTTCTTAGCCAAGAAGTCAGGCACTAAGGACATTATCAGTAGTTTGCCTAATAGTATTCAACATAATGCTATCCTCTCTCCCTCAGTAGTAGACCAACTGATTACAAAGGTACTCAGAGAAGAAATAAGAGCTACGCTGTTCCCTTTAGCTAATAATAAAGCACCAAGTATGGATGACATCAAAGGAACATTTTTGGAGGGTTATTGGTAGATAGTTGACAAAGATGTAATAATAGCAATCCAAGGCACCTTCAGTACAAGAGTTCTGCCTTAGAAGTGGGAGGATATACAAGTAGCTCTAATGCCTAAAATCAACAATACTGACCAGTTTAAATATTTTTGCCTATAACTTGTGCATCATCATTTACAAAGTGACAGCTAAAGTGTTGTTGCACAGACTGAAGCATTGCACCACTAATGGCTTTAAACTGGAAATGCTCCACTACATTTGCTATCCTGAGTTTGGCTCCACAGTGTGGATCAATTGACTAAATGGATTGACCACATTCACTGCAGTTTTCAGTTGTTCTTCATCGTCCACTCTGTTCCCATTTTTCCCTTGTTGAACAGCCGTAGCATTTAGGACAGAATGAGCTTTTGGTTTCCAAATGGCTACAATCTTCCCCCCTCTGTCACCATCCAAACTACTGTTAATGGACTACAATTTAGTCTTTGCAGTTCGTAGAAGATTTCCTCCCTTATATCAATCAAATAGTCAAAGCCACCTTTCTATTTAGTCCCCCTTTTTCCTCTAGTTAGTCACCAAAGTCCAAGTTCCAATTTAATCATGTTCATGTATTGTGTGATCCGTGGGTGGCGGGACTCCTTGGACTATTAGACTTCGATTGTTACACTTTCAGCACTCATTCGAGCAGCAGATGCGTATTCTCCTCTTGGTTATTTAATGTCTATTTTTAAGTGCTCAAAGTAACCTACAAATCCTCAAATGTATGTTTTCTTCTGGAGAATATGTAGAGGGAAAGTCCCAACAGTGGAATTATTGCATCGAAGCCAGTTGGTTACATCAAATTCCTATCCTTGGGGTTGTAAAGAGGAGGAAACTTGTTGAATTTCAGCAATGGGTGCAATATGTACATGAAAGCAAAGGGCTTTCTCCAACAAAATCAAATTTTGTTTCCACTAACTTTTATTTGCAGAAAAAAATTAAGATGATGGCGAAGGCAATCAACTCCAACAACAATGATAGAATACTGAGATTGGAAGTTGTTACACTCTACTAATATTGGAGAACTAGAAGCTTCAAGATGCATGGAAGGCCAATTCCATCCCCAGAAGCCATTGTAACATACATGTTGAGTATGGTTGAGGTTGACTTGAAATAACATAGAAGCCAATGAAATCCTAGTGCAGTTTGGGGCTATGTATCTCCTTTAACGAACTTTGGATCCCCATACCTCTTGATTGGTTCAAAATCAAGTTCAATGAATCAATGTAAGGCAAAGAAGTAGCCGAAGCATGTTACATCATCAAAGATCATGAAATTTTGTTTGCATAGGGAGATGAAAAGAAACTACTCACAAGTGCAGTATCCATTGTTAAAATATTGGCTATGTTTGAAGGCTTGAAGGTTATGGGGCATAAAGCATCGAAGGTGCAAGGAATCTGAATTGAAGGTGACTCTATGAAAATACTCCAAATGATGAACAAAGGATGAACCAAGAGAATGGAAACAGCCATCCTGTGAGCAGCAACTAGTCAACCCATGAGCTTGAAGCAAGCCAACCAAAGGGCACCCACAGGACTACCAAAGAGTAGGGTGAGTTGCTAGAACAATTTTTTACAGTTCTTGTTTTATTCCATGCTTGTAAACTCATATTTATACTAGGGAACATAAATAGTACAACAGACTATTTAGCTTACCGAGCCACTCTACGAAATTTTACTTGGGAGAGTAATGCCCCTTCCCATTAATTTTTATAATTTCCTCAATGGAGATATAACTTCATATACTTTTATACCGTTTGTAGTTGATCTATAAAAGGTCTAAGCCATTTCTCACAAAAACAGATCTACCCAATGTGACAAAGCTGCAAAAACAGATTTGCAAAAATGAAAAAAATTCCATGCTAAAACTGTTCATATGAATCCCATAACTTAGAAGTACGTTAGAGTAGATGAACCACACTACAGGTTCTCCTAAATCAGAAGACAAAGTCTCTGCCATATTAATTCAGAAGCACGTCAGTCTCCCAGTTGAAAGACAGAAAGGTAAATGTAGTAAAAAACTCCAAATCAATCACTGAGAGAGAACCTGAGCTTCCTCAGATCAAGATGCACATTAAAGGTTGTATTAAATGAGAAATTATTTAGTCAGAGAAACAGAAAAGGAGGTCAATCGCTTAGTTGGAAAACAAAAGGAAAGGAAAGCAGGTTGCAAATCAGGCACTGGGAAGGAACCTGAGCATCACTCGTGTCATCCGCCACCAACAAACGCGGAAATAGCTAAATCGACAAGCAAAGAACATTTTTTTTAATGCATACCAATGGAAGGAAGCCCCGACTTCCCGAGAAGGGCACGCGGAGGCAAACCGTAGGCACCGTATACGTCCCCCACCACCATTCCCCTCCTCAATCTCTTTCCTCCACCATCATCCAGCTCCCCATCCTCCTCATCCACCTCCCGCGCTTCTTCATACCCCGCAATCCTCGGTCTCGCGGCGGCGATCTTTCTGCCCGCAAAGGGCACTGGCGGCGGCGGGAGGTGGCGGGGGACGGACGCGGTGGCGAAGATGGATCGAGTAGGCAAGAGGAAGTAGAACTTCTTATCGCCGATCTGAAGAAGGTCCTGTGAATCTAGCTTCACCGGAGGATTGTCGGGGAGGTGAAGCACGCCCTCGACGAGGCAGCCATTCTTGCCTATGACGTCGAGGGCGAAGCGGCGGCGCTGGAAATCGTAGAAGATGCGGGCGTGCTGGCGGGAAATGTTCATCCCGCCACCGAGGCTGGAGAGGTCAACGTCCACGGTGGACTTCTTACTGTTGCGACCGAGCATGATCGAGTAAGTTTGCATGTAGTACTCGAAGTCCTCTCCCTGAAGTTTCGCGAAACCGGCTTCCATCTCGCCGGCAGAAGCGGTGGCGACCCCTCCCATTCCACCGACCATGGCAATCGACCTTCCTCGCCGCCGGCGACCAGAGCCCCTAAGTGACAAGATCGACTGAAGAACTTGAAAACCCTAACAAACATTTTCATTCTTTAAAAAAAAAAACATTTATCAAAAATTTAATCCAATTTTGAATCAAATCAAAAACGATTTAATTTAAAAAAGTTAATTAACAAATTTTTTTTATGATTTAATAAATTTATCAATTCAACTTTAAACCTATTTTAAATTGAATTAATTAAAATAATAAAAATATTAGTCAGATATATTTATACATATAATTCACATATATCAAAATTAATATATTTAGTATATTAATTTTTTATAATAAACTATATTAACATTTATTTCATAGTCTTTGTCCAAATATTGTTTGACTGAAGATTATGCTTTTATTTTTATTTCTAATTATTTGATTAGGTGATCAATCATGATTTAAGTTAAGTAAATCAACAAATATATTTACGGCTAAAATTTTGCTACTACAACAACAACAAAAATAAATATATTTCTATTATATTTTATCAAATAATAAATTTTTATTTAATTCTAGATATATAAGATTATTTCTTATAGTTTTTTGTCAAGTCTCTTTTAATTTTCTCTCTCTTTTTATATGAGAAAAATTAAATAATTTAATTTTTCTCATTAGAGCTTTTATTGATTTACGATTTATATGTCTAAACCATTTAATTTAATTATTTTTAAGCTTATCCTCAATTGAGGTCACTCTAATTTTCTCACAGATATACTCATTTTTTATCTTATTCTTTTGCATATACTCGCTTATCTACTTTAGTGCATTTTTATTTCTGTGATACTTATTTTATTTATATGTTTCTGTTTTGTGAGCCGCATTCAATACCATATACTATCGCTGATCTTATAACTATTCTATAAAATTTACCTTTTAAGTCTGAGTGGAATTTTTATATCGCATAATACCCATCCTATTTAAATCCTACTAAAAGATCAAAAATTAATCAAGAGTCAAATTGGCTTTGACCTGGATCGTGCATGAATCGGGAATGAATGAGTCAAACTTAGCTTGAAGCGAACTCTTTTTTATCATTTATTAATATAATTAGGTACAATTCGTAATTATGTATTTAAAATATGAGATGACATATATAAATATTTAATTTTTAAAATTAATTAAATAAAAAGCCTTACTTTACGAGCGACATATATAATTCTCCCTTATCTTGCACGAGAACAAGTAGAAGAAAACTCCGATTATATCGAATTTTGTTATTTACATTTTATAACTAATTAGAAAGAATGATTGTGATTGGCTTATAATTAATAAGGTAAAACATTTATTTCTAATAATAGATCTCTCTCATATTAAATTATATGTAAAACAACTTGGATCATGAGAAAGAAGGACAGACAAAAGGCCATCAAGGAAAAAGCAAATTCCTGAAGAAAAAAAGAGATGCCTCAGTAGGGTGACAATTGATGATTTTTTAAAATTAAGCATGATTAATTAATTAATTAATTAATAATTTAAGTATAATTAAAATAAAATTAATAAAGTGAGAATGTTTCGGACGGCGCCATTAGTGGCGCCGTTAGAGCAGAAGTCGCCCGCCGGGCGGGCGACTTCTGTTTAAATTTTTTTTATAAATTCTCCCCCTTCTCTTTTCTTTACACACCTCATTCTCTCAGAATTTTTAGAGAATAGCAAGAGAAGTTCTGCAGCAAGAAATCAAGAGCAATATTTTAAGGTAAGTTTTAATTTTTTTAAAATTATTTATAATATTTTGAATGAATTTATTTTAATTATTAAATAATTAAATAAACATTATTAAGTGCTGTTATTTTCATATTAAATTGCGTTTAAAGTTACTGTATTGTAGATCAAATAGCAAACTCATCTGTTTACGTTACCGTTCACTTTGGTGGTAACTTAATATTTACGGATGATGGATCTCTGGATTATGTCGATAGTTATGCTAAGGTTCTAAAGTTTAAACTTGTGACACATTAGCTTATCTGAAAAATAAAATATATCAAGTTATGTGTCTCGATTTAAACAACCACGACGTAAAAATATTATGCAAATACCCAAAAGAAAAAGGTATATAGCATGGTATATCGAAGATGATGATAAATGTGAGATTATGTTGGAGCGCATATCTCATTTGTCTCTAATACTCTACATTGAAGCAGTACCGCTTATTGGTACTTCATCGCATGTCAATGAGCAAGAAATATAGAAGATGTGCATTTATGTGTTCTGTAAAATGATGTCGTGTTTAGAAATTTTCAGCCAACCAAGAAGCCATTGAGTATAAAATTTACAATTGAAAAATGAAATGAAATACGTACTCGTTTTATTTTTAGATATCAGAGTAATATTTCTAAGGAAAAAATACTACTTCATTTGAGTACTTCTTGTTACGTAATAATTTTTTTTAAAAAAAATACTTATATAATAAATACAACTTCGCAGAAAATTACAAAAAATAAAAAAATAAAAAAAATTTAAAACTGAACTCACCCGACGCGCGGGCGACTTCTGCTCTAACGCCCATAACGGCGCCGTCCGAAACACGTTTCTTTTGTTAATTTTATTTTAACTATGCTTAAATTATTAATTAATTAATTAATCGCACTAAATTTAAAAATCATCAGTGACAATTTTCGATCAAATTAGCGAATTTGACTCGAACTCAACCCAGATTAATAACCTTATATAGATTTATATAGATGAGCCAACTCAACGATAACTTACATAAAAAAACTCGAGTTTAAATTGACAAATTAAACTATTTACAACCCATCAATAACCAATTTAATACTATTTTTAATAACAACTGAGAAATGCATGTCACATAAGCTCTTTTTTTTTTTTTTGATAGCAGTCACATAAGTTATTTTTATTTTAAATTTTCTTAACTTAAAGTTTATGATTATATTGAGTATAAAATTCAAAGATAAATTGGTTGGTGGGTAAATCAAGAACTTGTTTATCAAATAGATCGGGTATAAAACTTGATATTTAACATGTTTAATAAATAAGTCAAATACAGATCAAAAATAAATAAGTAATGCCAAAATTCAACCCGTATTACTATTCTTAGAGCTTGTTTAGTTAGAGTATAAATTTAAGTAAACAAAGAGAAAATATTTATTTTATATAGTTGATGAAAAAAAAATTATTTTAATATTAAGAGATGTGTAAGATATAAAATAAAATTAATTTTAAAGTTGAAATTTGTGTTGGATGTGAAATAAAATTGATTTTTAAGGTTGAAATTTATGTTGGATGTGAAATAAAATTATTAAAATTTATAATAAATTAAAAATATTATTATATTTTTTCCGAAAAATAGGCAAATGCCAAAACAAGGCAGAAGGGAAATACATGAAGATCAACACTAAACCCAATTTAACCTAAAAAATTTATATATTGAGGACAACTTGTTGACGACCAGTATGAGAATTCTATCTGTACATTTCCAACAATCTCCCATCACATGAAAATTCATTCACATTGATATTTTTCCATCCGATAGACCTTTTTAACTCTTCAAAGTGCACATGCATCAAAAACCTACTCTCGATCACCCGATGCCACAGTGAGTCAAATCACTGGTTCTTAGATTTCACTCAGCTACAGTAAAATAATGATAGCATAAATCATTTGATCTCAACTAAACTATGGCAATGCCATAAAATTATAATAAAGAAACTACAAGCTATCTAGTGTCACTTAACATCCATTTTGAGAATGTTACAAAAGTCATTGGGAAAGGCCATATCAATTTCCCAACAAAAATCACCTAGTGTCGCATAGTGCGCCAAAAAATCGGCCGCACTATTGTTGTTACGTTGTATATAACTAACTCTGCAGGCAGCAAACGACAATAAGATGTTCACAATATTAGCTAGGATAGGATCCCGAGAAGTGAAGTTGGATCCTCTAAACAGTCTATCCACTAAACTATCAGCTTTGATACCTCATATTGGAGGGAAAAATACTAGGGTCCTAGTTTTTTTTTTTTTTTTTTATAGAAAGGGTTCTAAGTTAAACATCACATACAAGTGAATATTATGTACCATCTTGCTAACTAACAATGTAACTTAATTCTACATTTGCATTGCCCACAAACTATATCTATAGCACCAAATGACTCATTGTAACATAGTTCAAGATGCTTCGACTCTGAAAGTTTGACATTCGAAGGTATTTGGTAGGTTGGAGTTACAGTTTTGATCCATTTATAGCTAATTGTACATGATCAGATCTTGCACACATCAACTTGTTTCAGCTCTGGAATCTGCAAAGTTGAGCAAAAGGAGGAGAAGAAAAAGTTCAAATGAACAGTATATCTACAACTTGGAAGATCATAAAAATGAAATCAGAATCATGCATTTGCTTGAAGTGAATTTCAATTTTAGATGACGTTTCAGCTCATGGAGGAAGACTTTTACATCTCTTGCACCAATTGACTCGATTTTACACAGATCATCAAGGTGTTTCAGCTCAAAGTCAAAAAAATGAATATTTGCAAAAGTTATTGGTGAGGAAGACTTCACTCGGATTCTGAACCCGAATCGACAGAAGTAATTTGCCGTGAATCAGACAATGATAGGTCTCTGGATCTCTCAGCTCCAGCTTCATGATGTCCAGATGACGAGCCCAGAAGGCGATGAACTACAGGAACATCAGGTGATGATGATGCCGAAAGATTGTAAGCTAAGATTCCCATTGGAGTGGTCACTGGGTGATCGAATTTGCAGTTTGGACCGAATTTGCAAATACCATACCGAGAATAGAAAATGCAAACCGGTTCCCCCTGCAGGAAATATCAGAAAGATTACATATTTGTATTTTCAATGCAGGGATGAGATATCTAATAATGGCATTACGTAAAGATTAGATTACTCTAACTATTACAATTCTAGATTCTTCCTACACAGTGGCCAAAAGCAAAAGATTAAAATCAGCATTAAGTTCTTTTTGAATTCCAGAATGCCTTAAGATAGTAGGGAATATATTTTGTAATTAGCTGCTATCATATTTGCCAAATTACGTCTCAATGTATTTGGATTATTTCCTATATTGCATTTCATAAACATCTCTATAAATAGAGGTGGATCACTGTGAATGAAAGTATGGCAGAGAACTGCTAATTCATCCTCTTTTCTCTATTCCATTTCTCTTCATGGTATCTGAGCATTGATTACTGCTACTCGACATAATCTCATCGAGCCAGACTCCAACCTCACCGAACAGACCAACTGTCAGGGCTCACTCTGCTGTTGAATGGCCTCCTGCATTGTCCGAGTTGGCCTCCTGTTCTCACTGAGGTGACCTCCTGCCTCACCAAACTACCTCGCCGAGTGGGCCTCCTCGTTGGATAAAGCTTCACCAAAGATTAGCTCGCCAAATCTCCCTCATCACCAGCAACTATAGCTGTTTCATCCGAGCTAGATCTCGTATCTTCTGAAAAGATTAAGCTTTTAAATCACAGGACCTCCCAAAAGAAAATGCATCTAGAGGCACAAATTCTTCCAGCAAGAATCGATCTCAAATATATTCCCACAATGCCCGAAGCCAACTCTTCACAAATTGGACAAACCACCTCATAGTCCATCACAAATAATATACCATCTTTGTTTCTTTCCTTCAATACAGAATCATTTTTGGCCTTAAAATTAACCCGAGATAATTATTTTCTCTATAAACGTAATTTCTCCCTCTACTACTCATAATTTCCTTAAAACTGTTGATGGTATACAGAATTCCACGACTTCGTCAACCAAGCATTATGTTCCAACACCATACAACACTTGGATCAAGAAAGACCAACTAATCCTCGTATGGATCATCTCAACTTTCACCAAACCCACTCTCCCATTGGTGGTTAACTTGAGCACTTCTCATGCAGTTTGGAAAATTCTTGCTCAGACATTTGCCTCACATTCTCGAGCATGTGTTCTTCAACTAAAAAGCTCAATTACAGATGGTAAAACAAGGGAATAGCTCTATTAATGACTACATGCAATCAGTGAAAAATATAATTAACAATTTTGCAGCCATTGGACATTTATTGACCAATCCAAATATTCTGATGCATGTTCTTGTTGGTTTCAATTCCACATATGACAACCTGATTCCAACTATTACCACTCGTGTGGATGACTTCACCTAGAAGAGGTTCATGGAATTGCCTCTCATGAATGTCGTCTTCAACTCAATTCACACAGACAAATGAAGGATCAGTCCCTTCAATTAACACTGCTAGACGAGGATGCTTATCTTCATTCACCACTACTCGTAGAGGTCGAGGAGGACGCGGTGGTCAAGGACGTGGCAATCACTGTGGTTGAGGACACTATCAAATTTGTCTTATCCTGGGATATTTTGCACATGAATGTTCCAAACGCTTTGACCAAAAATTCATTAGAGATCTCCATCCTATGAATCAAGGACCCTAGGCAACAACTACATCGTAAATGATAGCTCGGTCAACCTCCTCCTATAGCACCTCATAACCAGGAGCTTATCATAGTGCTATTGCCTCCTCTCCAAATATAGCTAGGAACTCCAATTGGTATCCCGACTTAGGGGCATCTCATCATATCACGCTAGATTACATTATGTATCCGTTTGTTTTGAAGTTAAATTTTAACCTGGCATATCACATCACATAAAATTTAATATTAAAAATTAACTTTATTTCACATCCTACACACATTACTAAAATAATAACTTATATCACATCCCTCACATATCCCAACATAATAACTAACTTTATATCATATCTCTCACATATCTCAACATAATAATTAACTTTATTTCACATCATTCACAACTTTCAATAAAAAAAATATTTCTATCCAAGTTTAATTTTAACATTGTTAAATTTAACCTTACAAACAAACAGGCCCGTTGGTATTGACACTGTTCAAGTAGGCAACTGTATGGTTTGCACATTACTAACCTTAGAAACACATTTACTTTCGCCCCCTCGTAACTCCATCTTAAAAATATTTTATATGTTCCATTTATCACAAAGAATCTTTTTTATGAATGACAATTTACTTATGATAATAATGACATGTTTGAATTTCATTACACCACTGGGAAGATTCTACTTCACAGGGGAACTAAAAGTTGACTTTACCATCACTTAGGCCTCGTTTGGTTCGAGGCGAGTTTTTTGCCCAACACAAATTTTAAAAATCAACTTTATTTCACATATAATACAAATATGAATATTAGAATTGAAAGTATATCACATTTTACATACTTTCTAATAGTAAAATAAATTTCTCTCATTAAACTTAAAAAATAAAATAGTTTTTTTTTCATGTCTAAAAAAAAGCCCAAACCAAACGAGGCCTTACTGTTCTCATTGGGGAATGTACTAGCAAATCTTCTTAGTATGCTCATTGGACATCTTTCTCTTCGCCTTGTTCATCATATCATTCACAAATATGGTCTACCTATATCGTCATCATCTGGGTCACGAATTTGTTCTACATGCATGTAAGAAAAAAGCCATATACTGCTTTTCTCATTGTCTACTTCTGTGTCAAATTCCTTATTAGATTAGAACTCATACGTTCTGATGTATGGGAGCCTACTATTGTTTCCAATAGAAGATTTTTTTATTATGTTATTTTCATAGATGATTTTAGTAAATTCACTTGGCTTTTTTCTATGAAACATAAATCCAACTTATTTGACATATTTCTTCATTTCAAACAACACATTGAATGATTCTTTGGATGTAAAATTCGCACATTTCACTCCAATTGAGGTGAAGAGTACCAAGCTCTCCATCGTCATCTAAATTCTTTGAGCACATTCATTGTATTTCTTGTCCTCATACTCCAGAGCAAAATGGGTCGGCAAAAAGAAAATATCGGTACATTATAGAAACTACCTTAGCTCTCTCTAACAATATGCCTCGATACCTACACCAAATTCTAGGATGATGTTGTTTTAACAGCAGTCAATCGCATAAATCAGCTACCCTCTCCCCTTCTTCATCACACCACCCGGTTACAAAAATTATATGGTCGTATGCCTGACTACATATTTCTTCATGTCTTTGGTTGTGCTTGGTACCCTTGGCTATGACCATACCCCAAACTCAAACTACAACCCTACTAGCAATTGTGTTTTCCTTGGTTATAGTACTATGCACCATAGTTATCGTTGCTTACATATACCAACTGGGCAGTTCTACATTTTCCAACAGGTTACATTTGATGAGGGCTATTTTCCTTCTCTAGTACACTCCGACGTGGGGCATACGTCAGACACTTTTCTTCACGGTGATGGCATCCTCAGACCTTGCTCTGGTTCTCTTCAGGGCACTACTGCTACTAGTGATGTACAAGGGGTGTCATCTCCTCAACCCCTACAATACTCTCCTATCACCCCATTGTATCTCAAGTCTCACCACCAATGCTACCTCATGATGAGAACACTCTGACGGCTCCCTCACCGCCAAGAACATTCTAGACTATTGATATCCCTGCTCTATCAACATTACCAGCTCCACGAACTCATCTTTTAGCAAACATCTACCAGCATCCAGAGTCAATGATCCCTTCTACTACCACTGTAAGCAAGCATCAATTTCCTACTGCATTGCTTGCATCCCTACACACATCGAAACCTATCTGCTTCAGTCAGGCATCTAAAGATCCCGTTTGGCATGTTGCTATGGTGATTAAGTTTGATGCTTTACTTCGCAACACATGTATGAATGTAGTAGGCTGTAAGTGGGTGTACAAACTTAAGTATCAGGCAAATAGCTCCATTGAGAGACACAGCATGTATTGTTGCCAAACGTTATCATCAAGAACCCAGACTTGACTACACAGGCATTTTCAGTCCAATAATAAAAATCACGACAGTTGGATTGCTTCTACTGCTTCCTATTGCCATAAGCTCTAACTAGACAATTCGCCAACTCGGCATCTCCAATGCATTCCTCCACGCCTGACTTCATAGTATATATGGAGCAACACCCTGGCTTCATTCATCCCCTATTTTCGCCTCATGTTTGTCATCTTCAAAAATCCTTATATGACCTCAAGCAAGCTCCTCGTGCTAAGATTAATCACCTCAGCAGTTGGCTTCAGACACAAGGATTTGCTGGCTCCAAGATAGACATATCTCTTTTTTATTGGTGTTACTCGTCCTCTATCTTTGTTTAGTGATGAGTTGGCATTGAACTTCAACCTCAACCCACCAGATATCTTTTATCTCAAAGCAACTATCCTTGGTCATCTTCAACATGCCAAAATGGATGGCATTATGATCTCCACCTCTCATAATGAATGATCCCTCACTGTGTCAAAGTATCGTTGGTTCCCTTCAGTATGTCACCATCATGAGACCATACATTGCCTTTTTGTTGGTTGTACTTGTCAATTCATGCATCCTCCTGAAGATCATTGGGCTACTCTCAAGCGCATTCTCCGCTATCTCAAAGGCAATACGCTCCATGATTTAGCCGTTCATTGCCAATCCTCCCATACAATCCGTGCCTTCAGTGATGCTGATTGGGCCACCGCACTTGATGATCGTCGATCTATGGGTGGGTTTGTCATTTTTCTAGGCAACAATTTGATTTCAAGAAGCTCCAAGAAACAACCAACAGTATCTCGCCCCAGCACTGAGGCAGAATACAAAGCCATTGTCAGTGTCACTACAGAATTAGTCTGGCATCAATCATTTCTCAATAAACTTTATTTACCTACTACTAGCAGAGCTACTCTTTGGTGAGACAATATTGGCGCAACCTATATGGCATCTATCCCAGTCTTTCATGCCCGCACAAAGGATGTTGAGATTAATTTTCACTTTATTCAAGAACGTGTGGCAACGCATCAATTAAAAGTGTCATATGTTTCCACCAAGGATCAACTTGCAAATATATTTACAAAACCTCTACCTCGACAACTGTTTCAAACATTATGTACCAATCTCCATGTTGTTCTACCGACATTGAGATTGCAAGGGGCTAATAAAGGCATCATGTAAATATTGGATTACTCTCAAATTACAATTCTAGATTCTTCCTACAGAGTGGCGGAAAGCAGAAGATTAAAATCAGTATTAAGTTCTTTCTTAATTCCAGAATGCCCTAAGATAGCAAGGAATATATTTTGTAATTAACCACTACCATATTTGCCAAATTACATTTCCATGTATTGGGATTATTCCCTATAATGTATTCTATAAGCATCTCTATAAATAGGGTGGATCACTGTGAATGAAAATATGGCAGAGAACTACTATTTCATCTCCTCTTTTCTCTATTCTATTTCTCTTCAATATCTAGGGTGAAATATCATAAATTTAAAAAAACAAAGGACAATTGAAAAAACAGTGGGGGAATTTGCCAATGTGTAAACTTATGTATTCATATATTAATTATAGGTCTGTCAGTTTAGCCGAGTCATGTTACATCATACATAAAATTTAATATTAAAAATTAACTATATTTCACATTATACATACATACAAAATAATAACTAACTTATATCACATCCCTAATATATCTAAATATAATAACTAACTTTGTTTCACATCATTCATAACTTTCAATAAAATAATATTTACATTCAAATTTAACTTTTAACATTGTTAAAATTAACCTTTGCAAGCAAACATGCCCCAAAATCACATATCATGACATGTACACTCCAAACACATAAATATTATGTTTCACATGCTTCTATTACCCGTTACAACAGTTATGTTGTTAACATATGGCTTAAGATGGATGGATAAGATCTCACCACGATCTACAAAATTTTGTTATACCACACACCAAACCTGAACATCAAACAGTCCGAAGAGAAATTAAACGGACATTTAAATTTTAAAGTAATATGTTGGCAACACATTGCATTGAAACTGTAATATTTATGAACTCAAGCTGAAGGCAAAGGACATGACAAAAACAGTAGTATTTATCTAGTCAAGGGCAGCAATAACTGCACGCTTCTAATCAAAAACATGATCTGAGAATTAAATAGGGTAGATTTTGCAAGCCATAAACAAGATGTTACACTGTGGTTAAGAACAAATGTCACCTCACATTGGTCATTAAGATAATGAAACAATCAATTTATATATTGAGAACTGTGAAGATCATGAAATAAAGTGGTGTTATAATTGAGTCTAGGTTGCAAAGCCAAACAAGCCGATGTACAAAATATACGAGAATATAAAATTATTCTAAAGTTCATAACTAGAAACATTAAACCTTTAATATAGCCAGTTACAAGAGATTGAATAGTATAGTTACAAGACAGTTGTTCGACAAAAGTTGAATTCCATAATGATAAGAGCGATAGTCATGCAAGTAGCAAAAATTTAATAATATGAATTTAGCAAAATAAGGATGCTCAGATGAATACGCGGTCACACTAAAGTGTATCGTATTAGAAACGACTGAACCAGAAAGAAATTAGGAGATATCTATAGAGTATAAGATGAATGAAAAATGTTTAATGGAAAATTATTTGATATGTACAAAGGATCATATAGCACATTCGAAGCCCATTCACAAGACCAAGCGTGCACACATGGGGTCTCGTGTACGAACAGAAGCCGAATGACATTTTCTAACCATTTCTTTACACAGCAGCCCATTTCTGCTACGTAAAAGTAACATAAGAGCAAGTAAGGGCATATTGTTACTATGTAAGGCATTTACATAGCCACAAAATGCCACACAAAATCCCAAATAACTTATCTGTATAAGTTCAAGATATGATTATTAATTATGAAACCTTACATAGCAAAATTGGTCTTCTATGCAAAGAAATGATGAGGAAACGGCTCTGTTTCGCTTCTGCTAGCGTGTGGTGCCGTTGTGTGCACATGCCGCGTGAATGGGCTCCAAATATGTGATGTGATCCTTTGTCTAGTCCGAATAATTTCTCATATTTAATGTGGACAGAAGATGTCCTTTGTCAACCAATAGAGGCACCTATATGAAAATGCGAGATCTAAGTCATCACAGTAAAAAACAAAAGGGAGGGAAACATCAAGAATGACTTGGGATGGTCATTAGACATGATCACTCTCTTGGACATAAAGTTAGCATTTAAATAAAGTTGGATGAAAGACAAGAAATCATGTAGCCAATCCGAACTGTTTTAGGATTACGGCTCATTGTTGTTGTTGAATTAAATAGATTAGGTCATGCATCATTAAAAAAACATAACCATATATGCATCAATGGCTGCCTAGAGTAAAAACCTACGAAGAACAGCTGAAAAATTTACAAAGCAATGCATCACCACAGCCATTTAGGTTTTTTACAATACAGCTGATAAAATAACTTACTGGGCGTAGTGGAAGGCCCAATGGGCTCAAAATACAGTTTGGAGAAGGAATGATTCTCTCTCTGGGGTGATGGAATTTGCAGAATTCACCGAATTTACAATCTCCTGTCTTCATATAAAACAGGCATTCAGGTTGACCAGGTCTCTCAGGGAATGCGTTCTCTCTTTGCAGTGCATACTGCCCTATAGAAACTGAACCAGATCGGTAAGAAAACGTTCCTGGAGAACCTGCGCTTGTTTCACCTTGATGAGAACCTCCATAATAATGAGCAGACATTGGGTTTAGTTGCTGGTTCTCAGAGGATGTAACAGACCCTAATTGGCTCTGCAGGCAGTACCATTTCTTTATCATTCCCATATCAAATCATGAAATCGTAGGCACAGGTTATAAAACAGAATACAGTCACATTTATAAGGGAAACCAATAATATAGTATGATAAATTTTCAGGAATAACAACTTGCCTATCAGAAACAAAAATGAAAGAAGATTTAGAAACATCATAAGTACATAACTTGCACGTATAACCTCAAACCAGAACATATAACTTGCAAGTACAATTTAAGAGGTTGTAGCAACTCCATAACAAATTAAGCAGGGCTATGTCACAATTTGTCTGGAAAACTACTTATGAAAATCCAATTTCACATCAAATTATTGAGATTACAATTGTGTTCAAGAGAACTTCTGAAGGTTCCACAAATCATTACATATGACAAATATTTCCTGCTAGGGATATCTTCGAAGTGATCACAAGCAATAGAAGTCTTCCACTCCAAGAATTGTTAAAAAAGTAACAGCATGTTTACAGAAAGTTAAGATCATATTAAAGTTTTTAAATAGTATCCAAGTGTCACTACAATATTTCAAGGTTCACTGTGGGAATCAACTCATGATACTTTTGGCAACAAAGAAAGTAAAATTGCTGAAGGGATGATAAAGAGAGTTTGCAGGAAAGATTTGAAGCAACAACTGGCGCATAAGGCAAAATCAAACAGGCATTGAAGGAACTTCACCGAAATGTCAGAAAACTTGACCACAAAATGAAGGAACAGTATCCAGAGCTCAAGAAGGCTCACTTTATGAACCAAGACAATTTAAGAAGGTTACAGAAATTAAAATAAACCAATGAAATACAAAGGAAATAGGATTATCAAGCTAACTCAAATGACTTTTTTACAACATAAAACGGAGAAAAGCATCCAAAATTTCAAGTGACTGGATGGAAAGTACAATTTGGTGCTTCAGCTATCCCAAACAAATCACATATAACACATGTAAGAACGTAATTAATTAAATTATGTGCAACATATATAAGTTAAAATGGAATTAAGCATCAGAAGAAATTAGAAGAACAGGTGAACTTTAAACTCTGTGAAATGTTCAAAGGAACTGATAAAGACAAGCAGTACTGAAGATAGGTAGCAAACTAACAAAGTCTTCTTGCAGTACCACTTAAATGTGGAAACAAAAGAGGACTAAAAAGGACGCAGCAATCACATATTGATACTACTTTCCCCATTAATGAGCTAAACCGAATCAAATCAAATATGAACAAAGTTAATATGAAAATTTTCAATTAGCTATAACTAATGTGAATTTGAATTTTGATATCATCATGGCTGTTCCTTTATGCTGATCCATGTCCCCACCACTATAAAAGGCAAAATTTTAAACTTTCAATGTTTTTTTTGTAAAATATAATCATGTAAAATGTAATTAAATAATATTTAACACAAATCTTACTTCAAGGAAATGAAAAAAAATTCATTAATATGGAACGAACACGTAGAACTCGTTTCCCTAACATATTGACTTATGTTAAACATATCAATCATGAAATTAAAATTTTATATTGTGAATTTTGCAGAAACAGCAAAACTATTATATGCTCTATTATAAAAATAATATCCTTAACGAAAAAGTAGAAGCAGAAGAACAACTGGGCTCACAGAAAATGTATTCCAACTAGGGACTTGAACCAGTCCTTGAGGAAGAATTAGCTGAGCATAGCTTGAAGGAACCTGCCAGCGATGGCTTGCAATAAAAGAAGCAGCTCTCGACATGGGCCAGTTTGTCAATCCTCCAGTAAATGATTGTTGACCAGGAGTTGTTGAATGCAAAGAAGGATAAACAGAAGAACCACGGAATGACAACATTGTACTTGATGGTTGCGGATGGTGAAATTTACAAGTGTTCCCAAATTTACATTGTCCAGTTCTTAAATAAAATGGGCACTCTTTCTCATTCTACAATAAAAAATAGAAACGTTTTTTAGGTATAAAATATATTTGCTGTAAAAGTATGAAAGGAGATTAAAATCTACTCAAGCGCAAAAAAGTTGAAAATTTACAACAAGAAAAGAGTATTAAGATATATGCAGAAAGATGAAGGAAAATTTGTTCAAAAATGGTTTTTGTTTTTTTTGGGGTGGGGGGGGGAACAACTATATAGTAGCAGAAAATGAGATTCACAAACCGGACGGAGAGGATAACCAAGGATATTCAGTTGGACTCTTCCTTCAATTCCAGCTTTATCTTTAGGGTGATGAAATTTACATGTAGGCCCAAATTTGCATGTTCCAGTCTTTAAATAGTACTGAAAAGCATAAAAAAGAATAATTGCAACAGAAATGGTCAACAGTGAACACCAGCAGTAAGAAATATTGAGCGAAGCCAAAGTCTACCGAAAAGAAAATTTCAAGAAAACAACCAAATTATAATATTTAAAATGTACAATATTTACAATGCTAAATACGGCCTTGCCAAGTAGCAAACAGGTTCATATTCTATTCCAAAGAAGTGAATAATAAGAGCCTATGAACGAACATAGTGCATAAGGACAAATGTTGGATTTTTCTCCTCTCCCAATAAAATAGCCCAAACTTTACAACAAAAATCTCACATTGACCATCCCTTTAGAATAGAAGATCATGGCACAAAGCCTTTTTGCATCTTCACCTCAACAAGAAGCACATACTAACATGGGACACTTATTCAAGGAATGATCATCACCTCTAAGAACATCAAGTGCTCCAATCCTTGAATGACAAGTTGGCAAGGCACATTTTTCCAAAATACCTTTGTGGCAATAACCAAAGATCCCAATGTTGTTTCAATCATCTCCCTAGAAGGCAAGTGGTCAATCCACAAATACCCAACACCTTACTCAAACAAGACCATGGAACTCCCTAATGATCATCTTGTGTAATTCTTTCCTGTAAACAAAAAAGAGGTAGTGGAATCCTTCAGTCGCTTACAAGCATCATCATTTTGCATAATTCGTGGGGATTTTTCACATTTAATGTGCATTGTCTTTTCTTCGCTATTTTCAAATGTATTTTTTGTTATGTTCATTTCCTCGAACTTTGTACTCAATGATCTCCCAAATGAGAGATAAGTCATCCAAATTAATGGAGTTTTTGTGTCAACACTCTCCAAGCTCTTCCTTCTCTTCTTCTGCTTCTCCGTTAGTTCATAATTTGAGACAAAAGGATGGTATGAAAAATATATTTCAACAATACAAAATATGCAAAATTATTACAATTATACCAAAATTATTTTTGAAAATTATCTATACAATATGTGAGAAATTAATATCCCACACATTAAATCATTTTTAAAATAACATTAAAATGAAAATTGTAAAAATACTAATTCATCGAATTAAAATAAGGTATTCATTTCAAATTCAATTAAAACAATCCAAGGTTTAAGCTATATAGTAATTGAAATAAAATTCAATTTCGGCTAATCACAAGGAGCTTTGATTTTGATATTTTTAATAGTTACAAAAATCAATTTTAGCTTGTAAATAATTTAAAATTTTAAAATAAAAATATCATTAATTTATTAAGAGGAGATTTGGTTTAATGTTATATTGATGTTATATTATATTATCCAAATGTTCTGACATCTAGTTGCCAATCTTTGAATAATAATTGTGTAATCTTTTAAAGGTTATCTACATATACCATTGAACTAAATAATTATTTTCTTTAAATAATATGATATAACATCAAAATAACATTAAACCAAACGCCCCATAAGATATGTTATTACTTTGCATAATTCGAAGAGTAATTTTAAATTAAGGGAGTAATTCCACCTAGGATCCTAAGGTAGACCCTCAATTCCAATTAAAATCACAAAAATAAAAACATGTTATCTGTATTTATCCTACCCCAGGTTATCTATTTAAGATAAAATTTCACTCTCTTCAATGGATTACATTAAGCTTGACCATTAAGCTGACTATTATTAAAAATTAAAAATATATATATAAGCATTGAAAAAATATTTAACAATTTCTAATTGATATTATACCTCAACTTTTTCTTCTATAAATCCTAACCTACCATAGTAACAAAAGAACCAACCCACATAAAAGCAAAAAAGAAGTCGACCAACATAGGGGTAGGGTTCGGGAAGATTGGGTAATTCACTCAGCTTTTCCAATTGAGAAAGGCCATAGAAAAGATTGATTACAAATTTAGTCAAGCCTGGACTAATCAATGTTAATAAGAGGTGGATCAATAAGGAGACTACCTGAGGATGAGAATGTAAGGATGTCCTATTCTTCATATTTATTTGTCGACTATCATTTTGATTTGTTTTATTTTGTTTTTAATGGACATGAAGGTTGTTCCTTTGTGTCGTTATAATTCTTATGACCTTATTTTTTTGGATATTTGTAAACATTTTAGTAAACCCATCATATTGTTCCAAATTATGTTTGACGATTTTATTATGTTTCAATCAAAACACAACAATTTTGATGAATATCAATGTTTGATCGTGACTAGAAATGGCAAAATCCTTCTTATCAGCAAGGTCTCTATTGAAATCGAACCAAAACCATCGAAATGGACCATTTTCAAACAAGTTTTAAAACCATGATTTGAACTCGAATAACATATAGGTCTCTTGAGTAAAGTGAAACTGAACAAGTCATGTGAACAAACTAACTTGAATTTGATCTCAATTAACCAGAAAATTTTTAAATTAAAAAAAAATTAACTGTGAACTAAATCGATGGGTTAGAAACCTGATCTGAGCATGAATTGATAACTAATCTCAATTGTACTCAGCTTGGTAATGATCCCGATTGAATTGGCTCTGCATGCGGAGGACCAATGAAGTCCAGCTCGGCGGGTTAAACAAAGCCATGAGAGTTAGAGTTGGCCAACGAGTAAGGCACCACCAAATAAATAGAGCCGCAAGAGAGATCAGAAAAGTCAATCTCGTTGGGTATTAATCAGGGATGGGAAATAGGTGCTGGCAAGGCATTGGTGAGCCACTACACAAACGTTGTCAGGCAAGTCAGCCTCTCTAGGCATCATGTTTGACGGATGCAACATAGGTGCAGGAGTGGGATAGTCAAGCTTGCACAAAAACAATCCAAGGAGACACAGTAAGATGTGTGCAGTCATGTGCTAGAGTATAACTGTAATATCCCGGAATTTTGATTTGAAGTTAAAAGAAATTGAATTATAAGTTGATTTGAGGCTTAAAAATTAAAGCTGATTTGGACCAAAAATGAAGAATTTTGGACCTAAAAATAATAATTTTGGACCTATTTATAAGGATATAAAAGTTGGGGGACCAAAATGCAATGTTCCATTAAGCCGATTCTTCCACTTGTCGCCCGCGCCTGGTGAGAGAAAGAGAATTTCCCCTCTCTCTTCCTCTCGGTTTTGCGCTGTTTTTCCCGACCCGCGCCCTCTGTCCGATTCTGCCCGTTCAGCCGAGCCCAGCAGAAGCAGCGGCAACAGCTGCCGCAAGCTCTAGCAGAGAAGAAGAAGAAGGAGAAAGAAGAAGGAAAAGAAGAAGGAGAAGAAAGGAAAAAGGAAAAGAGGAATTTAGGGGATTTCCAAGCTTTGTTTAATGATTAATCGGTAGGTAATTCTTTCCCTAAAATTGATGTTTGATTTAATACTGTGTTGTGAATATAATTTAATGTTTCAAGATTTTGGGGAAATTATGATATTGTGGAGAATGGATTAATTTGGTGAAATTTTGTAATCAATCCTCTGTTTGCTTTTTGTTTAACGATTAATCGGTAGGTAATTCTTTCCCTAATATTGTGTTGTGAATATAATTTAATGTTTCAAGATTATGGGAAAATTATGATATTGTGGAAAATGGATTAATTTGGTGGAATTTTGTAATCAGTCCTCTGTTTGCTTTTTGTTGATGCTTTGATCTATTAAGTGGATTTTGAATTACAGAGGAATTTTAGTAGACATGTCTATATGAAATTATGTTATTATGTCATGTATATTGCGTATACTGTTATTTGAGAGAATGAATGTGATATGCTTGTCTGTGAGGTGATGTGGTACTAATGGATTTTTATATATCAACCCAAATATGAAATCTATAATCAACATCAAGCAAATCTAGATTAAATCTTATGCATGTTGTCAATGTCTCCCCACCAGTCTGTGCTTCCCCATTAATCAGCAAAATTAAGGAGTCACCAAAAATTTTCCATTCTTTTACTTATTTTGCAACAACAAATATCATGCTAGACCTGAAAACAGATTAGAACAAGAATCATGCTAGACCTGAAAACAGATCAGGCAAGATAAAACAAAATTGAGATTTATGGATGACCACTGCTTTGATCAGAGTTGCCTGTTCTAGATCCAAGACCCCTGTTGGTGGGCGTCAATGATGAATTCAGTCATCTGGGCTATGTAAATTGGTAAAATACCAAACAGGAAACGGATTCACGAAAGGAAGGTCCACAGCGGCTTGGGAGTGTATGCCATTAACAACAGCAAGGGGAAATACCAGCTAAGATGCACAAAATGAGGTCAAGTAGGAGAACCAGAAATTCAAGCAGTAAAGGATTTTGTGATAGCAGCAATATCAGGTGGCTTAATTTGACAAATCAAACTGAAAGCGAGGGCCGCAAAGTGATGACATCATCATTCATAGAAAGTTCATTATTCTCAGATCTTATGAGAAAAGGGAAAGTGACAACTGATCAGCAGCTACACAAATTAACATTGGTGAATTCCACGGGTTGACTAAATGGCAAATTGTTCGAGAAAATGTAGCAAGGTAACCATGTACAAAGAAGGAATGTACCCAGTCTCATGTACGGGAGATGAAAAATGTAAAGCATGCACATATGATAAATATGGCACAAAATTTGCAAGAAAGTGCCAAAAGGTAATTTCAAAATATATTACAAGCACATAAAGTCCATGGGTGATACCTGACATTCAGGCTGACCTACTCTTTCAGGATATCCGTCCTTCATTCTTGCAACTGCCTGACATTAGCAAAATGTAGCCAAGACTATTTATATTTTTGTAACAGATAAAAGGTATATAGAGAGCACAAACACATTTATGGCCTGTTATGTCTAAACATAAAAATAGGTTAAAATGTATTTTAATTTAAAGCATACAAGCATCTCCCTGACATGACTAAAATTAGAATATAAGCATCTCCCTAACATGTATATCATCAATTCAGCAACAGCATCTGCCTCAAAATAGCTATGATAGTGAGAAAGCATAATGACCTCTTCTACCATTAGAGCAACAAAATAGTTTGGCATCCACCCATGCTAATGTTGAAGTCAGTGTATCCTTTAATCCAAAACATTTCTTCATGAATTTTAAGTCTACATCAATAAAGCACTATAATCCATGATTAAGTCAACTTCATTTAACAGTTCAAGAGATCCACTACTTGTTGATTATCCTATTTCAGGTGTATCAATACGAAATCTCAAATAGCTAACATCTTGCAGGAAGGAAACAAATGTACATACTGGATTGCAAACCATGTATATGCTTAGAAATGGTGGCATTAGCTACTTTAACTGAGGGGAAAGTCTACAATATTGAGGTAACAACAGAAAGACCATGCAATAAGTAAGATGCTACAAATCCTTAGAAACCTAAAGTAATGATTTGCTATCAAAAAAAAGTAATGATATAACAAGATAATGGTGCCTAATGGGGTAGGCATTATAAGATAATGAAGTAAGCTGTAAGTACTTATAATTAAATCTTAACAAAAAACAAATTGAGAGTTATGCCATCATAACAGCAAATCTAGTTGCCATCTATCTATGTTCAACAACACATTCTCAAAAATCTATGTACAACAACAACTAGGCCTTTATCCCAGTAGGTGGGATCGGCTACATGAATTTTTGTTTCCATTATACTCTATCAATTAACACACCCTATCTTTAGAGCAATTTCTTAAAGGATCCATATCATATTTGGTTCGACAAATTTTATACTGGATGTCAACTGCTTAACACAACCCTCCGCGTTTCTCATCCGGGACTTGGGACCCAACAAGGACACATACCATCAATCTATGTGAATAACAAAAATAAATAAGAGTGTTAAATTCTAAAGGTACTTCAACAATATTGGTGTATCAAGGAAAATGTCTAAGCAACCAGTAAGGTGAGACAAATTTTAATAAGACGAGATAGATCTATTAACCGAATGGTGTTGCATTGACGCTGGTCATCAGAAAGGCAGAGGCAAGCTATAACTAGTTCTAATTAAGCATCACAAAAGATAATTAATAGTTTTCCATGACATAAAGAACCTAATAATAACCAAGGTATATGAAAACCACATCAAATAGGAAATCAAAAGCTCAACTCCACTTATTAAGTGCATTTTACCATTATCATATTATTCATGCATTCAATAGATTGTGGAAACAAAAGCATCCTTCTGCAAACAACTAGCTGCATGCTCAGTTGCACGAGTTGATTAACTGTCAAAGAATGATTAAACTGGAGGTTTGAACAGCTTCACTGGAGAAAGTACAACAAGAAATACATATAACACCAATAATTTGTAAGCACAAGAAAATGCAGAATGATCACAAAATTTGTTTTAGAAAAAACGCAAGCAAGCATGCACTCCATTACAGTTGCAAGATGACGAGCTGGTGAAGCTGAAATAGTTTAGAGCAAGTCTTCACCAGCTTCCTGTTGGAAGGGTGATTGAATCTGCAGGTCATCCCAAACCTACAGAGACCAGTTCTAAGATAATAAGCACAATCTGACTCTCCAGGGCGCTCGGGATAAGATCCAGAATCCATGATCTCGCCTGCTCTGGAATTTATTTGCCACATCGATTCTACATCAAAATCAAATGCACAGATTTGGTTAATAATCGCATATTTGCATGGAGAAATCTCTCTTTTTGTGAAGCTAAATACTGTTTTCCGTCAAAATCAATACCAGCCAACAGCAACGACGTAAAAGACGTAAGTTTCAAAAAAAGACGTAGAAGATAAGGACAAACAAAAACAAGTAAAGAAATAGCTCTACTGAGGGATCTGAGAATGACGGCGATCGCAATAATCGAAGAAGATATCTCGTAAGCGATAAGGACAAAAAGCCTTAATTTATTAATGTTATCGGTAAATGCGACAATATCACAGATTGTAAACAGATCCAGCGTCGTCTAGCTCATAATAATCAATGGAGAAAGGGAAGCAAGTGGAAAGCTAAAAAATTGAAAAGTCGGCCGCAAAACCTCCCACCAGATCCGAAATTTTAAAAAAAAAAAAACTGAAAAGTCGGAGCCGTTAAAAAAGAAAAGTTTCACTTGAATGATTCTCAGAATTCTCCAAACCAGAACGAAAACACACAAAAAATCAAAAAACAATATACTCTTTCTCCTTCAACTTCAAACTTTCCCAAAATCGACAGCAGGAGATTCCAGAATCAAGCACGGGAGAGGTGAGATTCCTGACCTTCATCGCGAGGCTGGGCGAAGGAGGACGTGGCGAGGGCTTCCGTCACGACCGATGCCGCCGGCCCCGGGGCGTGCACCTGGATCTCGCCGCAGCCGGCGGGGTCCATCCGGCAGCCGCAGTCACCGGACGCCGGCTGCCCCGGCTCCCCTCACCGTGGCGATCTCCAGGGCCACCGAACTCCGCCCTCGAAAAAAATGATGCGAGACGCAATACAGGGAGAAGAGATGAAGGAAGAACAGAGGAGAGAAGGAGAGATGAGAGAGAAAAAGGGCGAGGAAGGAAAGGGAAGAGCTTCCTTCTCCACAAACAATGGAGAGGAATAAGAGCCGGCCATCCGCTCAGAGCCGGTCGTTTGCCCTTTTTCCACCGGCGCCAGCGAAAGCAGGAGAACACCACCAAAATTACAAAAAACAAAAATGATTAAAATTCAATAAGAATAGAATATAAATAAATAAACAAGGCCCGTTTATTTTAAAATTTAAAATAAATCTAATTAAATTTTAACATATAAAATTTATTATTAAAAATTATTTTATTTTATATCTTAAGTACGGTACTAAAATAATAACTAATTTATATCACATCTCTCATATATCTCAATATAATAACTAACTTTATATCACATTGCTCACATATCCCAATATAATAATTAATTTTATTTCACATCATTCACAACTTTCAATTAAAAAAATATTTCTATTTAAATTTAATTTTAATTTTATTAAATTTAATCTTACAAACAAACAGACCCTTAAGGGATTTATATAAACCTATAATTAACTTATTACTCATTTAACTTATATTGAGATGATTTTTTTAAAATTTGCAATATTAATTAATTAATTACTAATTTAAGCATAATTAAAACAAAATTAACCAAGGGAACATGTTTCGTATAGTGCCGTTAGCAGCGCCGTTAGAGCAGAAGTTGCCCGGCATTTAAATTTTTTTATAAATTTCCCCCTCCCCTTTTCTGGAGTAACGATATACCGCATAGGAGAGGGAAGCAGAGATATGTATTTCTTGTGATATAGTACTGTAATATTTTTGTAACTATAATGAATATAATATTAATTTCAAATTTTTCATGCGATTTAACGTTGTATATATTTCTTATTTTTTTAATAATTTACATATATCATTGAGTTTTATTGTGTTTCTGAAGTATGTCTAGATATAAGCGTGGATGCTCAAGCTCAAAGGAAAGGGCAAATGTACGAAACGCAGAAAAATATTTTAACGATAACATGATTAACGTGGAAGGTCTACATGACAAAATATGGACAAAAGCAGAAAATGTGAATTTATGTGTTCTGTACAATGATGTCGCATTTAGAGATTTTCAACCAACCAAGAAGCCATTGAGTACAAAACTAACAATTTAAGAATGAGATGAAATACTTACTCGTTTTGTTTCTAGATATCAGAGTAATATTTCTAAGAAAAAATACAACTTCGTTGTAAGTACTTGTTATGTAATAAATTTTTAAAAAAGTAATACTTATGTAATAAATACAACTTCGCGGTTTTCTGAAGAAAAAAAAAATAAAAATTACAAAAATTAAAATTAAAAAAAAATAAAACAGAAGTCACCCGGCGTGCGGGCAACTTCTACTTTAACGGCGCCCGTAACGGCGCCGTCCGAAATATGCTCCATTTGTTAATTTTATTTTAATTTTGCTTAAATTATTAATTAATTAATCATATTAAGTTTTAAAAAATCATCTATTATAGCCTCAATTTTCATAAATAATTACAATGTACTCTCAAAAAGTTTATATTATTACCAAAATATATATATTAATTGAATATTTTCACTTCGCATTAGGGTATAAATATTGATAATTTACCGAATCTCATGATAGAAATATAGTAAAAAGTAGAAGTCTTGAGAATCAGTAGCACGCAGACTTTCATGCAAGAGCAGGCACCAAAATGTTGATAGAAATTTGTGCTGCATGATATAACGTATGTTGATAGAAATTTGTGCTGCATGATATAACGTAGATTGAGAAATAGAAGCATGTAAATAAAGAAAAAAGTTATAAAATAAAAAGAATAATATTGGATTTACATGGTCCAAAAAGGATTCTTCTAAAATCATCATTTAGGTCACATGCCAAAAAAATCCATTATAATATGTAAATTCCATAAAGGGGTTGCATAAGAGCAAATATTAAGTAGGATCAAAATAGAATAGGACTTGAATGTATTAAAATAAAAACTAGAAACATCAGGAGATAATTTTCTCAATTTTAATTCTTGTTTCTCCTTATCTGTAATCTAAGGCTCTGATTGGCGCAAAGATCAAAACAGGACCCAAGTAATACTAGTTTAAATAATAATAATAATAATAATAAATAAATTATTTTAATTATTCTACACAATTTTTTATATAAAAAATAATATTTTACTACACATACTCAATAATTTTTAATAAAAATATCAACTTTATTTTACATCTTAGAACAAAATACTCGATTTGAATATTTTGGTCTAGAATGTGAAATAAAGTTGATTTTTTTATTTTAAATTGTTGAGTATATAAAGTAAAATAATATTTTTTATATTTGAATTTGTGTAGAATGATTTAAAAAATTTATTTATTATTATTATTATCATTTTTTAAATTAGTACTATTTTGTTCCTATTTTGGTTCTTACGTCAAACAGAGCCTAAAGCACCAGGTTTTCGAGACTACTGGATGTAGGACCTCAGAGGTGGCTAGCAACAAGGTTGATCGATCCGACAATGATGCCAAAGGTTGGTGACAATGAAAGGAAGGGGGCGACAATGAAGGAAGTGCAACAATAAGGTTCTACCAGATATCAAATGTTCAAGGAGGAGGGCCTGTGATCGTCGAAACCTCATAGGTTGTCAGCGAAACCTTGTAGGAGGTCGACGAAAACCTCATGGGGAGGCTAGGAGATGCCAAAGACGATGAAAATACCATGCATCATCTAGTGGTATGATAGCCAAATAATAGTCAGATGATCTCCCTAAGTTAAGCAGACTTAATGCCAACCATGGCAAGACACTTGAGCTTCAGCGAGATGAAGTAAACTTCGATGAGCCTGTTTGGATAGCAACGATTCAAGATTTAGCCCCTTTATGTGACGAGATAGTGCAGAGCTCCGACGAGATAGCACAGAGGTCCAGCTAGCGAAGCTGCTTAGGCATTTACTATGGCTTAAGGCTTCGTTTGGTTCGAGCTTTTTTTTTAGTTATGAAAAAAAAATTATTTTATTTTTTAAGTTTAATAAGAAAGAAATTTATTTTACTATTAGAAAGTGTGTAAAATGTGAAATACTTTCAATTCTAATATTCGTATTTGTATTTGATGTGAAATAAAGTTGATTTTTATAGTTGAAATTTGAATAGCTACATTCTTGCTAGCAGAAGAGGGACCTCTTAAAAGAGAGTGATTGTCACTCATTTTGTATGCAAAGAAAAGAAAAGAGTCAGATGGTTGCCACGTGATAGGTCAAATGAGCCAAGTTGGTTAAAGATAGATCTGTTTAGAGAGTTAGTTGAGGTAGAAAATGAAATTTTTAAAAATTATAAATCTAGTGCTATATTCTTGCATTAGTTTCATCAAAGTATTTGACATAAATATAATGAAAATGAGTATGAAGCATAATTATGCCATAATAATAAGGTTATTTTATTTATTTAAATAAAGATGAAATTTTGATATAAATACGAAGAGTTTGTTTATCAAATGATGGAATATTCATAAATTTATGTCTAATGCAAGTGAACATTTAGGAGTAAATTGATCACATAATAGTGAAAAATTTTAAAAATAATTTGCGTTGAGAAGAGATTGGGCATGCGCTAGCTCTATGTTGAGGCTAAAAGATCAACCAATAGATCAGAAGAGAGATTTTTGCGTAGAAACAGACTGAGCAGAAAAACCACGGTGCCGTCCGACCGACTTCCAAAGATTTTTACTATATGGTTGTTGCTTTTTTATAGAAATAAAATTAACGTAGTGGAGAAAGGAAGAGAGAGTCAAGCAGAGTGTCCTTTCTCCTTTTCTCCTATTACAATGAAACTTTATAATCTATGCTGATCCTTGGAGAGTCATTTCAATGGAACAGACTCCATCTCTGGCTTCAAGCCAATAATGATAGCTAAATCGACTCGTCATAGCTTCGGTTGAATGGATCGTACCGATCAAATAGGTGAGTCATGCATCTTAAAAGTGGCATGGGATCTCGTACTTTATGTTGTGTGAGCAGTTCAACATGGGTTCTTCGGCAGCAGCCTTTCTCCTGGCAGTGTCTTTTTGACTTTCGTCCATTATGAAGTTGCTCTGACAACGACGCCACGTAGGCCTCCACGTGTACACCCCAAATGTGTCGACGTACGTGGATCCAAATATAACACTCTAAATTCATTTACATTAATTCAGACTGCAAGCCATTATCGTATGTAGGTAAACAATGATGTAACTTACAAAATAAGAAAATAAGACTTCGCATATAATCATGCAATTATCATTACCTTGATTTTAACTCACCTATACTTAAAAAATATTGCTTCAAATATGATCCATTCTATTACATTTTAGAGTGAATTGCCTGTTGGTCTCTGAGCTCGCTTGAGCGTTTCAAATAAATTCATAATTTTTAAAATCATTTGATCAAATTCCTAATATTAATATTAATTTTAGTCGGGTTCTTTTAGAAATTATAAAAGTTAAAATATTCTTCTCTCTTCTCCTCCCGAAGATGCAATGGACATGAAAGTTGTGAGTGCGGCGACTCACGGATCGCACCATTAGTTGATTTTCAATGCTCACTTGAAAGAGTATTTTGAATACTAAATATTGATAAGACACTTAATATCCAATCTACGGGTTTTAACCGGCTCAACATTACTTATCTAATAAGTGCAACGGTAGAATATTGATCGCACTCTGGCTCCTGATCATTCCGACTTCTTAAATGATCCGAAGTGGGTTAAGACCACAGATGTCGCATTTGACCGGTACATTGTACTCCAAATGCCAAGTCCAACTAGTAACCTGTTTGTCTAGGTGTTTAAAATTAACCTGGTTTAATTTTAACCAGGCATATCACATCACATATAAAATTTAATATTAAAAATTAAATTTATTTCACATCCTACACATATTACTAAAATAATAACTAACTTATATCACATCCCTCACATATTCCAACATAATAACTAACTTTATATCACATCTCTTCCATATCTCAATATAATAACTAACTTTATTTTACATCATTCACAACTTTCAATAAAAAAATATCTCTATCTAAATTTAATTTTAACCTTCTTAAATTTAACCTTACAAACAAACACACCCAAGATAATTCCTACTTTTATTTGGATGAATATTGTGATTTTCTTTTCATCTTTTTATTCTTTCTTATTGTTTTACGTAAACTATTATATTTTATGACATAGTAGATTAAAATTATTATTATATTTTATTTAAAAAATTTTTGATGTTCTTTTCTTTTTGAGCTTTTGCAATTTTCCTCAGCTATTCAATTTGTTAACAAAAAATTCTGCCAATGATGGTAGCAGGATCGTTAGCTTGTGATTGTGAAGATAAACATTTAATTTTTGCAAATCATCGACAAAGAGCAAATATCGTACCAGATTTGCCACAATCGAGTGGTGGTAGCACCTAAAATCTGCCTTACGTATAGTATCAACATTACGATTTAACATAAGCTATTAAAAAAATTTGCAAGTTTAAACCAGGGTTTTCAAAACCGGACCTGACCGGGCTGTTCGACCGGTTCAACCGGGAACCGGCCCAAGGTCCGGTCTGGTTCAACATTAGAACCGAAATCAGCTAAAAACCGGGTTGGACCGGTAAAAACCGGGTTGAACCGGTAAAAACCGGTCCAACCGCCAAACCGAACAAACCGATCAAACCGGAATTATTATTTAAGTTTCTTATTTTATTTTTATACATTGATATTTGAGCATTAATATTTTAATATTAATATTATATTTTGAATAATATTTTTTTATATAATAGATGTTTAACTGATTTATTAATTTTTTCATGAATTTATTTCGAATTATTATAAAAGAGAGTATTTTAAATGACAAATTGGAAAAAAAAATAATTGTATTCATTTTGTTTTGTTTTTTTAATTTTTTATACATTTTTTGTGGTAGTAAATTTTTTAAATTAGTTGTATTATTTTTTTTCAAAATATTTTTTATCATATTTTAAAAATTAGTCTCACATTTAAAAAAATTATATTTAATTATGATGTAATTATTAAGTCATCCGGTTGAACCGATAAAACCATGAACCGGTCGATTGACCGGTTCGATCTTCGGTCCGGTTTTGAAAACCTTGGTTTAAACAATATAATATATGTGTTGATGCAAAAAATACGTCACAACAGAGAGAAATGAGACGACAATTTTTACGTGGAAATCCGAGTGTCCAGGAGAAAAACTACGACGTCGTCCAGGCGATTTGAATCCACTAATCGAATCTCCTCTTACAAAGCTTGATCTCTAAATGGAAACCGAATGAGTACAAGAGGGATAGAGAGAGGGGCAGCTCAGCCCGAGAGAGAGACGGGAAGGAAGCCTCCTTAGAGAGAGCAATCCCCTCCTTATTTATAGCTTGGAGAGGAAGGGACATAGTAGGTTTAATCTGCCACATCTGACACCTACTCCTGCAAAAGACGATTAGGGAGTGGGCTCTCATGCTGTCTTAAATGTTGAGTTGACACAGTAGTACGAAGGGTATGATCTTGTAATATTTCTTTGAGCAGCTGTTCGACAAGGGGTTGCAGTTGATATCTCAACATCGCCGGCGGTGCCGTGCGGCCGCCAGAATTGGTGGAGAGAGAGGGGGAGGAGGTTCCTCTCTCTCCTCCCGATTCGGCGCGCGCTCGACCCCGCGCAGCCGCCGGTTGCTCCGCGGCCTCGCAACGCTGCCGGCGACTGCTAGACGCCATCGGTGGGCGCCAGATCGGGAAGAGAGAGGGAGGGGAGGGTATAATGATAATTTAAAAAAAAAATAAAAAAAAAACTCATATGATAATTTATTAAATACTAGGGATCCCGATGTTATAATTTAAAAAACGTGAACCTGTGTGTTGATAAGCCTTAAACTTAGAAACCTGAGTGAAATTATCCCATTGTTCAAAGAAAAATGTATTTATCTAATTTACCGAATCATTAAAATAACCTAAAACAATTTCGTGTTTCTATGCTTCATATCATACAATTTGTATCCATTATTATCCATACTCATCTCATGCTCATTTTTATTCTTATATTCTAGGGATAATTACTTACACGCTACACAATTTAGTTTTATTTATGTCTTACCTATCCATTCTTAGTTAATTATGCTATACACACTCAAAATATTATAAAATCTTACATACACACATTTTAACTTATTTTTATTATAATAAGTAATCATAATTTTTCAATAACATAACTATAATTAAATTACAAAAAATCTGAGCCATTCAACATATTATTTTAAGGATATTTAAATATATTTTGAGTGAAAATCTTAAAACCTTAATGTTTAGGTGGCGGCAAAGGAAGAAGACATCCACGACGTGAATTAATTTTAGGACAAATTAGCGCTTTAGTGTGGTATTGAGGAAGAGAAAAATATATACCATTAAGAGTAAAAATATAATTTTAATAATTTACTAACAGAATATTTTTTTTAAATAGATTTTGATTAAATTTTAACTCAAATGTGTATACGTAAGATTTTATAATATTTTAAGTGTGCATAGCGTAATTGAAAAGAATAGATGGGTAAAATATAAATAAAATTAAATTGTGTGGCAGGTAGGTAATTATCTTTTTTTTAAAAGTTATGATTAATTTGTAATATCTTTTTTATCAGAGAGGCCGGATGCAATTTACCCAAAAAGTTATTTTATTATATTAATATATTAGGAGTGAGAATTAATATATAAATAATAAAAATTGAAGAGTAAATTGGTGTCCACCTGTATAATTTCTCCTGGGTCCCACATTAGCTGCTGTTTCTCTGTCCTCGACCCTCTGATCAGCCTCCAGACTGCAGGTCAGGTAGCGGTCCGTAGAGAGAGAAACTCGCGATAATTTAATGTGCGAGTGATTTATGGGAGGTGAAGTTACCTCGGTTTCCGCACCATGCACGGTTACGCAAGTTAACCGGGCGTCCTAACGAGGGGTCCGCATCGTCATTGGTCGCCGGTTCCCGATGCGCGTTTATGGTCACCGGAGCGGTGAGATGATTCGATGGCTTCCCGAAGCGGAAGGGCGGTACGCCGCTGGCGAACCTCACCATTAAAATCATGATCACTGCATAATTATTTTGGGAAATTGTGATATTTTTGTCAATAAAATAAAAATAAAGAAAAATTCTTTTTTCTAGATATTATTGAAATAATGAAAAAAATAGCTTTATGACCCTGTTTTACATGAGAATAAAAATCAGGACTAAAATAATATTAATTTTAAAATAATAATAATAATAATAAATAAATTTTATTATATTTAATATACAGTTTAATATAAAAAAAAATATTAATTTTTTCACATACTCAATTATTCTCAATAAAATTTTGAGGATTTACATATAGAACACTTAATTTATCACAGTAAATATTACACATATCACACTTTTTTTATATTTTTATTATTACAATAGAAATATAAAACTCATAAGCAGAGTATGATATGTGTAATATTCACTAAAAGATGATGAAATATGTAATTTGTGATGAATTCAGTATTCTATATGTAAATTTCCCTAAAATTATTAACTTTATTTCACATCCTATATCAAATAACTATTTCATATACTCATTTTGGTTTTAATCTTAGTCCTCACACCAAATAGAGCGTACAAATCCCTAGTTTTACATCTTTTAAAATATTATATCTGATCATAGATTTTTTTATGGTATTTATGCAGAGCGATATCGTTCACTTCGACATCATCAGCAGACTTAGTAGGTTTAACCATCGATGTATTATAGCTTGTTCACTTTTATTTTGTCATATTTTATATTGTGTCCATTCATGTATTCAAATATTTATATTATTTTTTTATTTTGGGTGAGTAGTTAAAAGCATCGCTTTGCTCTTTTATATAATTAGAGAAATTTTATTTGGGAAGGTTTTCGGTTGAAAAGAAATTTGGAAAATATCCATCGTTTGGCTGCCACTAGGTGTTTACTGCCGCTTCCAGGGAGGTTGTCATTGTCATCATTGTGGATTCATGGGCTTCATCGTAGTTGTTGGAGTGACCATCAGTTGGAAAAACTTTGTGCGAAAGGATCACTCAGAGTTTTCGATTTTTCTACGAATTTGATGTCAATTCATGCCGTGGATCAAATTAAAGAGTTCGAGTCATTTAATTTCCTCCACATTTTTCCTTTGTTGTTCTTATTGTATACCCATTTGCTTATTATCTTCTATATTTACTCTATATAAGTTAAAATTATATTATGCAATTTGCCTCTATTATTCTATATGCTTGCTTCTTAGATGATTTCTTTAAAGGTTGTGGCTAGTTAAACTTCATCACATTTAAAATCTATAAGTCTTGTTATGTCGTTTATTTTTATTTTTATTTTTTGAAAGAACTAGTTTAGTTTTTATATTTTCAAAATTAAATTTCTCCTTTAAGTTGTTAATTTAAGGAAAAATTTGTTTTAAAATATTAGAACCTTTTCTAATACCACAAATTGAACAGCAACCTAAGTCGAACAACCCAAGTCGAACAACAGTTCAAGGAGATACCATCAAATCATACTCTCCGTACTATTAAGTCAACTCAGCATTTAAGACAGCATTGGAGTCCACTCTCTAATCGTCTCTTACAGGAATAAGTATCAGATGTAACAGATTGTACCTATTATGCCCCTCCTCTCCAAGCTATAAATAAAAAGAAAGAGGAGAAGCTAAGAGGGGCTCTCTCTCTCTTCGGCTCTCTCTCTCTTATATTTATTTAGTCTCCATTTATAGTCCCTCAAGCTTTGTAAAAGGTGAGATTCGATTAGTGGATTTAAATGACCTAAACAGCGTTGTGATTTTTTCCCCGGATACTCGGATTTTTACATAAAAATTATCGTCTTATTTTATTCTATTTTGGTATATTTTTTGCATTAACATAAAAAATAAAAATAAAAAAGTATTTTCTTCACTGCTTTTGCATCGATGATGAATCATAGATATTATTTGTTAGATAATAGATATTTCTATCTATTCTTTCTTTTAATTTGTTTGTAATTTACAATATTATCCTTATTGTGCTATTTTAGTTGATCACAAAACTCAACTTTTTTTTATTGTAGCAAAACTCAACTTTTAATTCCGAATATATAAGTATGCCATAGAGAAAATTGACTCAAAAATAATAATTAAAAATAATGCAGCTAAAGGGTATAGTCTAATAATTTAAAGTATAGCATCAAGTTATTCTCATCGTTATTTCACCTTCCATGATCAAAAATTAGAGTCGGTATGTGGTTGGTTGTCAGATGCTTTTTATTACCTCACAAGAGTAAAGGCAACAACAAATTAAGAGTAAAATGATAAAGTTGATCTTTTAAAATTAAAATGGAGCTTAATTTAATATTATCTTAATATTATATTATAATTATTTAGGTGTTATAATATTTAAATATTATATTTTGAATGACTATTTTAATATTTTAGAAATTACTATATTTTTTTTGTTTTTCTTCTATTTTAATTTTATTTTCTTTTTGTTGTATGCTTTCAATGTCTACAATGTTAAAGCTATTTGGAGATGCAACAATAATTAAAAAAATTATAAAGTAGTTTGATAAGGATATTGTAGTAATATGGCAAATGACTTCCCCTAAGATCATACCAATAGTTACTTATATTATACCAATAGTTACTTATATTATTTTTAATTATATAGAATGAATTATTTCTTCCGCCTAAAAGTTGTGCTTGTTATATAATATTTTTTAAGATATTTATATTTAAGTTATCCAAATGTGCTTATAATAAAAATATTTTAATAAAATTGAGTCACTCTATGGCATAATACTTCAATGTTTCTGTTAGTCATTCATAGCATTTTGACCGTCTTCTATCATTATTGAAAAAACTAGTAAGTAGTGAGATTAATAGAAGAATTTTGATTTTGTTTAAGTAATAGTTCTACTTATTGGCTTTGATGTCGAGAACTTCCGTTCCAGATTTCTCTATTTGGGATTCGTGATTCCCGGGGGCTGACTTTCAATTGCAATCATCAAAAAGAGGAATTAATGAACATTTCTCAACTAATCAAATGCTATAATGCTGATAGCAAAAAAATAAATAATTTATATGAAAAACGAACACATGTGTCTAATTTATAACAATAAGAATGTTAAGAAAGTGATTTTAATTTTATATAATTTGTATGAAGGTAGTTGTAATATCTTGTTATCTAAATATTAAGATTTTTTTTTTTACTTTTAAAAAATTATATGATTTGAGTATTTCCTAGAATATTATCTGTCCCAGGACTACTCTATCTTAAATATATTTAAATATAAAACTTCTTATTATTAGCATTACGATTTTACTTCAAAAAATGCCTTTACATATTGGAATCACGTGAATTTATACAGTTTAAGAATTCTTTTTTCTTTTCAATGCAGTATGATTCATTTATATTTTTTTCTCACTACTTATCATTATGCCTAGTTTATTAGGAGCCGCACTTTATTCTAATGATTTTATTTTATTAAGATATCAGTTAGTGATCACTTCTCACTATTTTCAACCACAATAGGTCACGATGGTTCTTAGAGAAATAAATATTTACCATGTAATGAGAAAACTTTCTATCTAGATATTTAGGTGTGCATACATATGGGAAAGGAAAACAAATTAGGAGCATGAGAAAAGATAAGTTGATCCCTTACAGTAAAGAAGAAGCCTTGTCCTCTTTGAGCTGTATCTTGAGGAAAAAATTATCTTTTTATAGTTCTTGTCTCCTCTCGTGTAGTATAAGTTTATTCCGAAGTATAATTATTTCATTAATAAGATTTAGCCATTATGTATAAATTTATAAATTATGTGTGTTGTGCATTAATTATTCTTAACATTATAGTTCAATTAAAAAAAATAAAAAATAAAATTGAAAAAAATGCACATGTGGCGTCCCAGATCAACAGAGAGCTAGCTATAGTGACACCTCTTCGATTGATGCTACTTTAATAATTTGAAAAATTAAGGTTGTCGACCCGCCAAAATCGTCAACCAATTGAGATCTTCAACTAGTAAAGCCAAATCATGAAGTTTGTAACGCTCCTCCGGTTCATTAATGCCTAACTATTGCATGATCTCAATAATGACAACACTTTGTTGACAACCAAATGATGATTAGTCATCTGTCTTACTACATCACTCCTATATAACAACTGACAATATTCATTACCGAACATTCTCATTTATTGTCGAGAACGTTAAAGCTTGTTACTTAAAACTTTATGAATACATGAAACACTATTGATGATGGGATTGACGCTTGTATTTTCTACTCGTACTGTACAACTCATAACTTGGAACTTCATACTCTCTTTTTTACATGTTGAATACTTTAGGCCCCCGTGTAGCTTAATATCGTTTTTTCCTCTTTATTTTCAGTCTAATTGTGTATATGTATAATAATTATTGCTCAATTTTGACATTCAAATTTATATAACATGTATCTTTGAGATTATGCTTTTAAGTTTCGCACAGACTAATAAGTTTTAGCAATTTCATTTCAGTTTGGTCAAAATTGATCTGAAATTTGCTGGTTTTATTTGACCGAAACTCTCATGTTTTAAAGATAATATTTTGTAAAATCTAAATTTTGAGTCAGAAATTAGTGACCATAGTATGATTATGCTGAAATTATTAAAATAGCTAAAATTTATACTTCTAATTTATGAGCGAAAACGAGTTTTAAAAATTAATTATTTTAGTTTAAATTATTATGACCATAGAAGGTTGAAGAATTTTTTTTTTCAAATATTTAATTAATTCCGCCGACTTAGTCACGTGAGCCGTGACACGGAATCCCCGTATGATTGCGAATCCGCAGCCAGTTTCCTCGTACGTCATGTGGGACCTACCGAATAATATCACGTGATGGATGAAGGAAAAGATCATATCACGCAAGGTCATGATGGGTGAACTTTTGGGTGCAGTTAAATTGTGTTGATATTTTTTTTTGATGGTTGTAGCGTGACAATTGAATTGTTGTTTCAAAAAAATTCATTTCAAATAAGTTTACTTAAATAGAATTGAAGATCGAATTACATTTATTTTTTACATAAATTTTCAATTATAATGCGGAGTTTAAAAGACGAGAAATTTTTTAATTATATATATATTTTTTAAATTTTAAGTCACGTGATGCAATCGTGATTTTTCAAAACCACATATGAGATCGAGCCACTTAAGTGATCAATTTATGATCTTATCGGTTCAACTTTTTGAACCGTTAGCTCAGCAGATGATTACAAATTTATATCACAACAATAACAATAACAACCAAACTTTAATCCCTCTAGGTGGGGTCGACTACATGAATTATTTGTTTCCATTACGCTCTATCAGTTACTAAATTCTTATCTAAGTCTAAGTAACCAAGATCAATCCTTATAGTTTCTTTGTACATAGGCAAGATCTAATAAATCAATTTTTCTAGTTGGAGCTTCAATCGGCCTATGATTTATATGTCCAAATCATCTAAGCTAACTTTCTCTATGTTAATTTTCAATTAGTACAATACCAACTTTCTTTCAGATATACTCATTTCTCATTATATCACAGATAAATTAAATTTATAAATACTATGAATACTTTTTTAAAAATTAAAAGTAATTTTAAAATAAAAATAATGAAAGAAAATGTTTTTAAAAGTAACGACTTATTAATTACTAATAAGTAAACTGTCAATTAAATGATTCAAAAATAAATTTGACATAATAATCAATTTACACAAATAATCAAACTCATGAAATTAAGAGGCCGTTTGGTTTAATGTTATCTTGATGTTATGTTATATTATCTAAAGAAAATAATTATTTAGTTTAATAATATATATAAATAATCTTCTATTAAATTATAAAATTATTAATCAAAAGATTATGACATCTAAATGTCATGACATCTAGATTACATAATATAATACCAAGATAATAATGAACTAAATGCCCCCTAAAAGAATATATAAAATTAATAGATCCATCTAGTTAAAAATAACAGTATGAGAGTTATTAATTTGAAACAACTCGATTCACACGAAAGTAAAATAATTTATAATTGGGATAATTTGAATTTTTGATGACAATAATGTCGAACTATATCAAGGATTTCTACAAAGATTTTAAAATTTAGTTTTTGTATAAGAGTCTCTTGCAAATTGGAAGCATCGGTGTTAATTATTTCGATAATTTTAATTTCAACAGTTTCGATAGCCTTTAATTTTGATTCAAAAATTTAAGTTCTACAAAATTATCCCAAAAAATTTTAGAGTTTCGACTAAAATGAAGCTAACAAGCTTCATCTTGATCGTAATTAAAATGAAACTAATGAGACAAATAGTTATCTAACATGTTTATAACAAAAGCAATTGTGATTTTAGGACCATTATGCAACTATTTGTACATTTGGGTGGTCATAATTAAATGCTTATTTAATTTTGGATGAACATTATGAAAGAGAGAAGCATTTGAAAGTCTTAGGGGGCGTTTGGTTCAATATTATTTTGGCGTTACGTTATGTTATGTTATCTAGAGAAAGTAATTGTTTAATTTAATGATATTTATAAATAATCTTCTATAAGATTATAAAATTATTAATCAAAAGATGACATCTAGACTACATAACATAACACCAAGATAAAAAAAAACATAACACCAAGATAACAACGAACCAAATGCCCTCTTAGTAAATTTTAGAACTCCAAAGTTGCCTAAAATTTTAAATACCCTAAGCAAAACGCGAGTTACGATTCTACGAGGATGAGCTAACTCAAAATTCATCCTCAGTTTTGATTGTAGGTGAGTTTTTTCACAATTATAAAAGGAAGGATGATGAATAGATCATTTAAAATTTAAATCGAATGAGTCCTATTTCTTCATTTTTAATAGAAGAAATTTTATTAAAATGATGTGTATATTCTTTTTTATAAATATCTAATGTAAGTTTACTATATTGATCGATAAAAAAAATTTACTATGTTAATCAATTAGTACTGCTTAAATCAATTCGATTAAAGGGGCGTTTGGTTCAGTGTTATCTCAATGTTATGTTATGTTATCTTTAGAAAGTAATCGTTTGGTTTAATGACATTTAAATAATATTATAATTAATTACCAAAATATCATTACACGCTGACATCTAGATGTCACCCCAAATCGGGCGACATCTCAAGATAACACTGTCAATTTGTCATTATAATGTCAATAACTTCCAACTAAATAAAAATAATTTGAATAGTATTGATATTTTCTAATATCATAACATTGAATCAAACAAATGTCTATTGATGAATAACAATAACATTTAGATAACATGACATCTAAATAATATTGACATTGAAATAACACTGAACCAAATACCCCCCCTAAAAAAAATCTGCAAATTAACTTTTTTATAGAACTATTAAATTATTTATTTTTTTACCCATATTGATAAATATTACATATTAAAAATTCTATAATCACACTAACACTATGTCTCTTATGTGGTAACGGCCGATCCTTAATAATTCTCGAAAATTATCCTTACACATCTCTCGTACTCCTCTCTAATTGAAGTATCAACATTGATTTTCATAAAGCTCAAGCTAGGAGGTTTTCAATGAGAGGGATAAGCTTCCCTTGAATGCTAATGCAATTGTTTAAGTTGCTGAAAAGGGGGAGTCTTCACATTAGGGTAGTAAAACGAGTTGGTGAGTTGAGTTTAACCTGAACTAAAATCATAATTGATTATTAAACGAGTTAAAATCAATGACCTCAATCCGACCTGATTAACAAATGGATCGGCTCATTTTTAATAAATAGGTCAAAATGCAGGACTCATTTTCAACATTTCTAGGTTTCAAGTTTGGTTGATGGATCGAGTCATATGTTACCACCTCTACTTCAATTCAAGTAGCATTTGATTTTGAGATGTTCACGTACTCTTAACTAATCATATCTTCATTAGATACTTTCTCGACCACATAGCAACAAAGGTCCGTCCATGTATTTTTACTATTATTAATCGTCCATTTGATATTTTTTTAGAAAAACTTCTAATCAAACAAATGACACATTAGTCCTAACTTATGCAGCGAAACTTATATGAATATGTAATTTTGAAGGTTAAATGAGTAAAAGACACATCTTGGGTGACTGATTCTACTAAGTATTATAAACATATGTACCTTTTTATTAGTTAACTTAAACTTAGGACCATTTTTGTAATTATCCAATTTTAAATTTATTTAACTTTTATTTTGGAAAAGTTCATTTAAGCCCTTCTGCATTGTCATTATTACCTTTTTTTCTCCTAACTGCAAAAAATTTCTGAACGAGTCGCCTGCGCTAATCAGCAGAGCAGCCGGCGACGGAGGCAAGAAGGAAAGGAAGATCACTTTACTCGTAACCGCCATTTTTGTCCTCTCTAAGCTCTCTCTCTCTCTCTCTCTCTATATGGCTATCTCCGTCACTCACGCTATCTCCATGAGTGTACGAAGAGCAAAGCAATGCCGGAGAAGTGGGAGTAGTGAAAGGCCTTCTTCCTCTTGTCATCATTTCTAGAAAGACCCATCGTCTTCGTCTCCCGCTTTTCACTCTCATCTCTCACAGTCCCCAAGCCAAGCATTTCGTCGAGGTATTCTCCTTTAGTTCCGTTCTACATCTTCTTCATCGTCTTCGTGTTTGAATTGCTTGCTTCCATTGATGAATCCCTGCTCTTTTCCTTCTCTCACACAAACCAAAGCACTTTAAAGAGTTGATTCCGAGTGCTTCTGGTAGATTGATTTTCTAGACCCAAAGTTCATCTTGTTGGAGAAGGCTGCCTTCCTTTGGGCAATGGTTACCACACGGGAGTGATCGCATTGTTTTATCCTCTCTACTAATCAACGAGCTCATCCCGCTTACCCGGAATAGAGCTTTTGGAATCTGATGAAGCAATCCTCGATGGCTCCATCTCATCAGCTTCAACCAAAAAACAAGTCTAATCGAGGCATGGCGTAGGGATTCTCCGAGGATTTTGGCCATTTTTTTATTATGCGCCGTCCTATGGGAAAAGATTAGCAGAGATGGAGCCATGAGGCGTCTCCCCCATTTTTTAATTCCTCTAACTTCTGCGCGGCTTTACCCATTTATGTCCCTTCAAAAAAAATCGCGGAAAGTTTTTCGTCTAAGTTCAGAGTGTACAGTTTTACGCCTTGATCTTCTCCCCAACTCGTGCCATTACTCCCAACCCAAGCTCTAGTGCTTGGATCTCTCTCTCTCTCTCTCTCTCCCCCCCCTTCTGTTTCTCTCTGACAGCTTCAACATGTAAAGGAACGCGCGGAAAAAGGGAATCGAGCATTGCGATTGGAGGTTTGTTTGATGAGGAGGAAGTTCCGCTTCTTCCCCGTAGTGCTTGGATCTTTCTCTCTCTCTCTCTCTTGTTGTGCTGGATTAGCAGCTAATGGCTGTTTATAGTCTTCTTTGTTTGATCTTCTAAGTGATTATATGAAGCAACCGCGATCTCTCTGTTTCCCATTATCGTCATTTATGTCTTCACTTTTTTTTTTGCTCATTTAAGCTAGGTTGCTTGTCCTCTTTCCCGTTTCTCTCGAGCTCCCACTGTTCAAATTTTTTTGCTTTTTCTTGATATTATCCTTTCTTGTATGCTAATGGTTTTTTGTTGTTTTTTTGATGTTTTTTCTTTTCTTATTTCCTCCTTGTTGCTGTTGCGTATTTCTTTGTTTTCTGTCTTCTAATAATGATTATAAGTAATAAAGTGTTATTTTTGTTGTATGCACTACTGTTGTTGATGTGTTGAAAATGACTATAAATAATGCCTTTTCTCTTCCTACCATCCTCGTATAGTTTCTTTGGCTCATAAAAAAAAAAGTTTTGCTGGCATGGAGATGGAAGTAAGTTCCATTCCTTTTCACTTTGTTACTTGCATAGATGTAGTTAAGAGTTTTCATGTTCTCTTTAGCTGATACAGTTTGGAATATAACACTGTTTTTTTGCGGGTTTAGCCTACTATTTCAGTTCGAAAAATTAAGTTTGGTTCAAAAAAATGCGTGGCTAGTAGTGAGGTTATTTTGAGTTTAGGTGAAGTGTATAACAAAATTTTAGCTACATTATTCATGGCAGTTTTAGCCAAATTATTCAAATTTAGGAGGTGTTGCTCAAAAAAGGAGTTGGTGTTTCTTTTGGTGGTGCTATAATCACCACGTTTATTTAATTTAGGCATATTAACTATGTTATTGAATAGTTAATAATTGCAAATTAACAATCATGTGAAGTTGGAACTTCTACATGTTACCAGTCAATTTTTTTATTTGAGTTCCTCAATCGAATAGGAGGTGTTGCTCAAAAAAGGAGTTCATCAATGGGGTACTTCTTCGCCAATCATGAAGTTGGTCATTTAGAGAATTTCTCAGTAAAAGTTTTCTCGAAAATTTGATTGACCATTAATTGAGAAATGAATAATTAGTTGTGGCAGATGGTTATGTGATAATAGTCATGCATGAAAGCTACAGGTGGTTAAAAGGATATTTTAGTTATTACATATGTCAAGGTTCTAACACCCTAATAGCTGCCTATAAATAGGATTGTTGGGAGGCAATGGGCAATTGACATCCACCATCAACGATGAATGTCTAGCCAGTGGTGCAGAGCATTTGGTGATATTCATATGCTTGGAACCTTCATGTGATGGGGAGAAGCTATTGATTTTATTATCCAAGAGGAAAAAAGAAGCAAGAAGTAGAATCATTACTATAAAGCGTGCAAGTCTTTTCTTCTGTACCCCACCAATTTGTAGGTGAAGAACTTTAAAGAAAAAAGTCATTGTAATTCTATTTTATAGTGAAAGCTTGTTGCCTGACTTTGGCATCCGTGGTTAAGGTTCACAATTAAAGTCCAAGAGGAGGTTTTTGAGTTTGCTCCTCCTGAAAACAATAGTTGTGAATTGTGCTATGGGGCTTCCTTGTTTGGGTTTAGTGAACGGTGAGGGTGCAACATCATTAGCAAGTGGTACTAAATTGTACTAGTTTAGTTTGCTTAAGTGGCAACAATTGGAACATTTGGAAGCACGAGATGGTGGATTTCCTTATGTGCAAGGATCTCCATGAACTTCTCTTAGGTATCTTAAAGAAGCTTAAGAAGATGAAGGAAGATGAGTGGGACAACTACATAAGCTTGATGTCAAGGTTGCTTATCACATTAGACAATGGTTGTGATAGTGTTCTTCACTTGGTGTCAGTAGAACTTTCTTCTTAATCTCTGTTATAGAAGTTAAAGAGCCTCTATGAATACAATCGGGAACAAAGTTCTCTCGATATGAAAACTTGTTGACCTGAAGTATCGAGGAGGTAGTGCCATCGCCGAGCATCTCAATGAACTTCAAAACATCATTGACGACCTCTCCTTTATGATGATGTTTCTTAATGATGAGTTGTGGCTTAGTTGTTGTTAAGTTCACTACTAGAGCGTTGGGTGACTTTGATTATATTCACAATAATTCAACACCTGATCACGTGGCCTGATCATCATAATCAATTCTCTAAACAAGAAGACAAAAAGAAAGTCACCAGGTTTGTCAGGCTTTGAGGCCTTAGTGTTCTACAAGAGGGGAGAGATTGAACAAGGGAGATGCATTACGAATGAGGCAAGTCTCTTGAAGGAGAAAAGTCTTAAGAGGAAATTCAGTGAGATCGGTAGGGAGGAGATGAGAAACCCTCTCCATTAGAAGGTATGCTTGCAATAACAAGGGATCAGTTCCTTGTTCTTTTTGCAGGAAATGAAGAAGAATCGTGCTTAGCTTACCGGGACTTGATATGGATGATTGACTTAGGAGTGCCATATCATGTAGTTTCGAGGAAGGAGTTGTTCTCATCATTCGACTATCCTCTAAGTGGTGCTCTTCTACGTAAAAAAAGGAAGAAATAAAAAATATGCCCCACACGCCAGCAATGGGAAGCCTCATGTACTAAATGGTATGCACAATAGTATCAGTTGATACTTTTCAATTCTAGCAAAGCACTAGGCAACAATAGAGTGGATATTGGGTTAGTTTCATGGCACATTCAAGATTGGATTGTGTTTCAAGAAAAGTATGCTTGACGGCAAGGCTTCACTAATGCAAATATGTCTGGAGATACTAACTCATGGAACTTTACTTTTCGATATCTCAACTTTTTTGTAACGGGAGTTGTTTTAATGGCAATCTAGGTTAGAGAAGATCCTGGAACTATTGATGATTGAGGTTAAGCATATTATAGCAACTATGGATGGAGAGGCTCCTCGATGAACTTGAACACAAACAAGATACCTATATATTGTATTGTGATAGCCAAAGTGACATCTATCATTTAGCATTGAATATGAGTTTCCACTCAAACTTGATATACATGGAGATCCAGTATCATTGGATACATGAAGTACTTGAGCAAAAGATCCCGAAGTTGTAGAGGATCCCTGTCAACAATAATGCATTTGATATCATGGCAATGCTAACAATGATTATCATGCACGAAGTTTGCAAAAGCAACTACCTTAGAGAGATCCTTCATAAGTCAAGAGGGGAGTTTGTTTGGGTTAACCCTCTATACGTGGAGGATGAGGTTAACATCGCTTAGGATGGAGTCTTACAAGGAGAGACAATTAATCAAAGCAAGTAGTCTTTCATGAAATTGCCCAAATGAAAATGTTCCTCGAGGTAGGTGGTCTTTGGGATGACATGCCTTTAAATAAGAGAAGTTCGTAATTGAGGAGTTTCTCATGGAAGGTGTTCCTTGAAGGAGCTCTATGGGAGGTATTTATGCTTAGATCAAGAAATGGTTATTCAAAGAACTTCTCAGGAAGTGTTTCTGTGAAAATTTGAACAGCAACTGATTGAGATACAGTGAACTAGCTCTCTCAGACAGCTATGGGATAGGTGCCAAGTATGGTTGTGACATGTGGTTAAAAGGATATTCTAGTCCTTGTCAAGGTTTCAGCGCTCCAATTGCTATCTATAAATATTATTGTTGAGGCATCATGCAATTGTACTAGTAGTGATAATTATCATTCACTATTAGAGACGGGAGTCTAGCAAGTGGTGCAGAGTATCCAACTATTGTTCATCCATCTGAAGGTTTCTTGTGATGGGGAGAAATTACTAATCCTGCAATCCACAAGAGTAAGGAAAGAAAGAAGAAGGTGAGTTGTCCATAAAGAGTGTGCAAGTCTTTTCTTCTTGTGTCCACATTGAGTATTTGTTGGTGAAGAACTGCTATTGAAATCCTCTAGCGAGTCTCTAAGGAAGATAAACAAAATCATTGTAATCCCACTCTATAGTTAAAGATTGATGGCTTATGTTTAGCATCAATGGTCAAGTTTCCCAAGTTAAATTTGTGTTCATTTGTGTTTTCTTTGCTATTTTCTTCTTCTTAAGGTCTAGTAGCGGATTTTCTCTTTTTGAAGATAGTCATTTCACAACAAGAAGTTGCAGGCATTTCCTGTTCGGGTGCAATGAAGTGTAAGTGTTATAGTAGAAGCATATTTGTGGGTCACTTGGCACCGTGTTTAGCTCGCTTGAAAACCTGAATTGAAATGCTTGAGAAGGTGCTTATGCAACTGCAGTCATGAGTAGAAACAAAATTGGAAGGAGCGGATGCAATTTAACTACTTATTATTAAGTTTGTATCTAATTGCAGTTTCTAATTTTTTACCACTAACTAATTCTTCTTGTATAACACTACCTGATCTGTATTTCACCATTGCATGAATGTTATATCCGCCAAGAATACGTATTCATTGTTCAGTATTGCAAAATTATCTATTGCCCAGTACTTGAAATTTTAGTGAAAGATAAAACTAACACATCTTTAGTTTGCGTTTCTCTTAATCTTGTCTTCTTCTTGGTTTCATAGATCTATTAATTCAACCATTGTTCATCCACCTGAAGGCTTCTTGTGATGGGGAGAAATTACTAATCCTGCAATCCACAAGAGTAAGGGAAGAAAGAAGAAGGTGAGTTGTCCATAAAGAGTGTGCGAGTCTTTTCTGCTTGTGTCCACAATGAGTATCTGTTGGTGAAGAACTTCTATTGAAATCCTCTAGCGAGTCTCTAAGGAAGATAAACAAAATCATTGTAATCCTACTCTGTAGTTAAAGATTGATGGCCTATGTTCAGCATCAATGGTCAAGTTTCCCAAGTTAAATTTGTGTTCCTTTGTGTTTTCTTAGTTATTTCCTTCTTCTTAAGGTCTAGTAGGGGAATTTCTTTTTCTGAAGATAGTCATTATGAGTCATATCTCACAACTAGTTGTAGGCATTTCCCATTTGGGTGTAATGAAATGTGAGTGTGTTATAGCAGAAGCATATTTGTTGATCACTTGCACCGTGTTTAGCTTGCTTTGAAACCTGAATTGAAATGCTTTAGAAGGTGCTTATACAATTGCAGTCATGAGTAGAAAGAAAATTTGAAGGAGCGGATGTAGTTTAACTACTCATCATTAAGTTTGTGTCCAATTGCAGTTTCTAATTTTTTACCTCTGGCTGATTCTTCTTGTATAAAACTACCTGATCTGTATTCCACCATTGTATGAATGTCATATCCGCAGCGAGCACGTATTCATAGTTTAGTACTGCATGATTATCTATTTCTTAGTACTTAAGATTTTAGTGAAATATAAAACTGACACATCTTTAGTTGGCATTTGTCTTAATCTTGTCTTCTTCTTGGTTTCACAGATCTATTAATCCACCTCTGCAGAACAGTCTCTGCAAGAATGCCTTCAGAAGCATCAAAGGAACAGATATCTCATTTAAAGGCATCCATCATCTTTTTCGTGTGCTGTAGTTACATCTCAATAGTGAAATGCACCAGAGATGAACAAACACTTTTTACTCTCAGATCTTCATTCATCCTGGTAAGAGACTACATCCCAAGCTGGTTTGATGATGAAACCCCACCATGTCAGTGGTCTGGTATAAAATGCAGTTCCCATGGCATTGTTGAAGAAATAGATTTATCCTTCACTCCTCTTAGCCTCCAAATCCCAAGCTGCTTTGCAGAATTCAGCTCCCTGAAGCTCCTCAACTTAAGCAACTGTGAGCTCTCTGGTCAAATTCCATCAACGCTTGGGAACCTGTTGAATCTCGAGTACTTGGACTTGAGCAACAACCAACTCTCTGGTGCTGCTCCTCCCTCCCTTGCGAACTTGACAATGCTCAGAGAACTAGTTCTAAGTTCCAATATGTTGCATGGTGACATGGGTGCCATTGTTAGGCAGCTACATGGTCTTACAAAGCTTTGTTTTTCCGGAAACAACTTCTCCGGGAGCCTCCCCAAGGAACTGGGGAGCCTGCTGAATCTTCGCCTTCTAGATTTCAGTGTTAATTCTTTCTCTGGGGGCCTACCCGAGAGTTTTGGCAATCTTACCAACCTCTTACACTTGGATGCCAGCCATAATGTGCTTACAGGAACCATATTTCATGGCATTGGGTCTCTGGTGAAACTCTTGACTTTGGACCTTTCTTCTAATAGCTTGACAGGCCCTCTACCCGCTGAAATGGGGAATTTAACAAGTTTGGTATCTCTATGGCTGGGTCCTAATGACTTTACTGGTGATATTCCTGTTGAAATTGGAAATATGAAGAAGGTTGAAATCTTTTCAATCCCCAGCTGCAAGCTGACTGGGAAAATTCCATGGGAGATTGCCAATCTGAAGAACTTAACGGACTTGGATATATCTGATAACAGTTTTGAAGGGGAACTGCTTCCAGTTATTGGGGAGCTGAAAAATCTCAACTATCTTATTGCATCCCATGCTGGACTCACTGGCGAAATACCTGAGGAGCTAGGCAATCTGAAGAATCTACTAATATTGGATCTGTCCTACAATTACTTATATGGTCCTCTACCTGATAATTTCTCTGCTCTTGAGTCCATCAACACATTTGTGGTTGATGGTAATCATCTCTCTGGACCAATTCCTAAGTGGATTTCGAACTGGAGCATGGTGCATTCTATCAGCTTAGGGAAGAACAGCTTCAGTGGTACTCTGCCATCTTTAAATCTTCAGTATCTAGCGTCATTCACCGCTGATGCAAACAGCCTATCAGGGGAGATTCCAGCTGATATTTGCAATTGTGCTTCGCTCGCTCATCTCTCTCTATCTGAAAATGGGCTCACTGGGGAAATTGAGGAACTCTTCAGAAATTGCTCAACTCTCACTGACTTGATCATAAACGGGAACAAGTTCTACGGTCAAATACCTGATTATTTAGGTGAACTGCCCCTGGTCACCCTGGAGCTTTCAGGCAACGAATTCTCCGGTTTGCTTCCATCACAATTGTTCAATTCCACAACTTTATTTGAAATTTCTCTCAGCAGCAATGAACTCAGCGGTCAGATTCCAAACGGTATTGGGAGCTTATCTTGTCTTTGTAGGCTAACTCTAGATGACAACTTCTTTGAAAGATCCATTCCAAGTTCAATTGGAAAGTTGAACAATTTAACTAATTTGTCCCTTCATGGGAATAGATTAGGTGGGAAGATCCCAGTAGAACTTTTCAAATGTACTAAATTAGTTTCACTTGATCTTGGATGGAACAGATTGTCTGGACCAATTCCTGAGGCAATATCTCAGCTGAAATTTCTTGGCGATCTAGTGGTCTCCAACAACCAAATCTCTGGTTATATACCTGATGAAATCTGTGCTGGGTTTCAGCATTTGCAACACCCAGATTCCGAATTTAACCAGCACTATGGTGTTCTTGATCTATCCTATAACATTTTGACTGGTCGGATTCCGCAGACAATAAAGAATTGTGTGGCGGTGAAGGAGTTGCGATTGCAAGGGAACAGACTCAATGGCACAATTCCTCCTGAGATTAATGGCATGATGAACCTGGCCCTCATCGATCTCTCTTTCAACTCGTTTTCAGGCTCACTATTTGCCGCTTCTTTAAGGAATCTGCAAGGTTTGCTGTTGTCCAATAACCAGCTTGAAGGTTTGATTCCTGATGCACTTGGCTTGATGTTGCCGAGTTTAGTGAAGCTCAATTTGTCCAGCAATCGACTGACTGGTCCTCTACCTGAATCCATCTTTTACATCACAAGTCTTACTGATTTTGATACTAGCAAAAATTTGCTCTCTGGGCCCATCTCAATTCCAGTAAATATTGGTGAAGGAATGAGCTCACTTTTGATATTTAATGCCAGCAACAATCTGATCTCTGGTGCTTTGCCAGAATCTGTATCAAACCTTACTTCTCTTTCTATTCTTGATCTCCACAACAACAATATCACTGGAAGCCTTCCATCTTCACTCTCCAATTTGAATTCCCTCACTTATCTTGATGTCTCCAATAATAATCTCCAGGCTGCCATCCCTTGTAGTATTTGCAGCATAATTGGGCTCTCGTTTGTGAACTTTGCTGGCAATAACTTTGAAACATTCGCACCTCAGAGCTGTGAATTTTCCTTGGCATGTTCAAAGACACGCAATATCTCGAGACCGTTGGCAGCTTACACATCTGAAAGAGCATTAGCCCAAGCTTCAGTCTGGGCTATTATCCTTGCTGCTTCATTCATGTTTGTGGTTATGCTTTTTGTTATTCTCAAGTGGAGACAAAGCCGGAAGAATCTTGCTCTTGCCCCTATCATTAAGACCAAACCATCAGCTATCGAGCCAGCATCCTCAGATGAACTTCTGAGCAAGAGGCTTAAGGAACCAATCAGCATCAACATCGCCACCTTCGAGCATGCTTTGCTTCGCATCACACTTTCTGATATAATGAAAGCAACAGAGGACTTCAGCAAAGCTCATATAATAGGTGATGGCGGATTTGGCACTGTCTATAAGGCTTTCTTGCCCAAAGGTCAAATGGTTGCCATCAAGAGGCTCAATGGTGGGAGCCACTTCCAAGGTGACCGTGAGTTCCTCGCAGAGATGGAGACTATTGGAAAGGTTAAGCATGAAAATCTTGTCCCTTTACTCGGTTATTGCGTCTTTGGTGAAGAGAAGTTCCTGATCTATGAATATATGGAAAATGGCAGCCTAGAGCAGTGGCTGAGGAAACAGGTTGATGCTGATGAGACACTGGGTTGGCAGGTTCGGTTCAAAATTTGTACGGGTGCTGCCCGTGGATTATCCTTCCTGCATCATGGCTTTGTTCCTCATATAATTCATCGCGACATGAAATCAAGCAACATCCTTCTCGACCAGTACTTCGAACCGAAGGTTGCGGACTTTGGGCTTGCTCGAATCATCAGTGCATGTGATACTCATGTGACCACTGATCTTGCTGGGACCTTTGGCTACATCCCACCAGAATATGGATTGATGATGAAGGCAACAGCAAAGGGAGATGTTTACAGCTTTGGTGTTGTGTTGCTGGAGTTGTTGACTGGAAGAAGTCCAACTGGGCAGGAAGAGGAGAAGGGTGGTGGCAATCTTGTTGGGTGGGTGAGGTGGATGGTGGGCTGTGGGAAAGTTGATGATATTTTTGACAGATCTCTGCTGGACATGGGGTCGTGGAGGGAGCAAATGGTGCGTGTTCTTGAGGTTGCAAGGGCGTGCACGAATGACGATCCTACAAGGAGGCCGACCATGATGGAGGTTGTGAAGCTTTTCAAGGAAATCCAGATGATGGATCACAGTACATGATTCTGTTTCAGGTATGCTATTATATTTGGTTACAAGTTTAATTTTAGCTCAAAACTTTGTCAAAAGTGGAAAAAGTAGCTCTTAATCGCAAACGGATAGAAAAAGAAGTTATTGGTGATCAAAATGTTCGTAAAAGCCACTAAAATAGTTTGCATAACGTTGTTGACAGCGATGATAGCAAGTATTATACTTTCAAAATAACTCTGCTGCACAACATTTAAGCAGTGGAAACCTTGCAGTAAACTATTCCCATTATCATCTATTACTCAATTCTGAGAGCTCTAGTCATACAGTAGTTACAATAAAACACTACTGTGAACTTCTAGTTCAACTAATGATAAACATTGCTGAATTGAGCTGGATTACTTCTCTGTACTGTGAAAATTTATGATGTAAAGAAGATTAAATCCCATTTTCGGCTAATCGACAAAGTCTGTAGCATGAACAAAGCCAGTTTAAGGCTCTGTTTGGCAATGGGCTAAAAACCATGGCTAAAATTAGCCATAGCCAAAATCTTAAATTTATTTTAAAAAAACTTAAAAAAATATTTTATATTTCATCACACACAGATTCCAACATTAAACAATCATTTTATTTCACATCTAACACAATTCTCAATAAATCAATCAACTTTATTTCACATCCTACATATTTTTCAAAAATGGCTAAAAATTCGAACCAAATCTTCTTTTTTTCTTATTGCCAAACAGAGCCTAAGTGTGTGTTCTACATGATTTCCTTATAATTTCTGATTTCAAGTGCCTCACTTGCTTATGTTCGATCTTGTCATGCTAGCTGCTCTATTTGTTGTTATGCTTAAGTTTACTTATACATTATGTAAACTAATTTGTGTTATTGGTTCAGATACTCGAGTCGGATTAGTCGAGAATCGCTAATGATGAAAGAAACAACATTGGTATGTAATATGATTTGAAGTTTCAAGTTTCATCTGTCATCATGTTTGATGGAGTATGAGTGGAAGTTCACGAATGGCCTTAAAACCTTTTCATGATGTTTGGCTGTAGAAATAGCAATGCTGCATGAGACTTTCTATGGTCTGCACTTATTATGTTGACTCTGATCTTTCTGTCATTCTCTGATTTTTGTCTTTTTACTGTTTTAGTTTTAGCTTGTATAAGTTCTCTTGTTTGGCAGCAAGCCCAGACGACTGAATTTGGTTTGACTCAAACTCGACTAGAAAGACTCTAGGCTCAAATTCAATCTCCTTCAAGTTTGAGCTAACTCGGCTAAAAAATGTAGTGATTTTGAGTTGCACACACCATCCCAAAAGTTCTTTGATTAAATCGCAATTTGAGATTAACTTGATGCCAGTATCAAAACATATTTCTCCTCGATTCGGTTAAATCTGAATAATCACGCAGATATCTCTTCTCCATTTAGTTATTGATGATATATATAATTCCATAAATTTTTTTTTGACATTTTGGTTTAGAATCTCATAAATGCTTATTGTAATTTTTTAAAATTTTGTTAGTATTTTAAAATTTTCTTATACTGTAGCAATTTGACTTTGGCCAATATTGGAAGAAAAGTGTCCACTTTTATCCCTGATGCAAATCATGGTATCACTAAATAAGGCTTCATTTGGTTCGAGCTTTTTTTTTTAAACAAGAAAAAAATATTTTATTTTTTAAGTTTAATAAGAGAAAATTTTATTTTAATATTGAAAAGTGTGTAAAATATAAAATATTTTAAATTATAATATTCATATTTGTATTAGATGTGAAATAAAGTTAAGTTTTATAATTGAAATTTCTGTTGAGCAAAATAATTAACTCGAACCAAATGAGGCCAATTATGATTTTCCTCCCCTTCAAGGTCATGTGAATTAGATGTAAATGAAGCAAAAATATTTAAAATTTGAAAATATTCAACTCAACTAGAATTAAGATTCTCAATAAATTAATAATAGATTATTGGATATTACTCACGCAAAAAGAGGAAAAGAAAAACCCGACAAGACGTGAAAAAAGTATAAGAAATACACACTTAGAGCTAAATGAGAATTTGTTAATTGATAGAATGCAATGAAAATCCACCTAGTGAGATAAAAATTTTGTTATTATTGTAAATGAAATGTTTAAGAAGCTCTGCAAATAATTATTGAAAGTAATATGATCTGTCTATTATATTAAGTAAAACAAAATTGGTTCATATGACAACCAGCAGAGAACACTCCCAATCAATAATTTAACCCACAAAGTACTAAAAATCACATAACAGTTAAGAAAGAGAGCTCATGATCTGCTGCTCCACTAATAGCAGCTCCCATCCTCTTCACTCCCACCAGGAACAAGAACAGGAATCGCAGAAGGATAAGAGGAGATCAATTCTCCACGTACCTTTCCAATGCCCTCTCCAGTCTCTATCTTCTTTCTTCTTAGCCAAAAAAGCCTCTCTGGGACTCAATGCGACTCTAAGATCACTAAATGGTGCACAAAGTTTATGCTTTTTATTCAGTGATGATCCATTTGATTGATAGAAATCTGCTGAGACGCTATTCATTCCCTCCATTGTAGTCCCCAGATTAATAGCTAATGTCACTGGGAGGCTCCCTACACAGGATGTCATCTGCTTGATAGCCGGAGATCCCGAGCTGCGATACTCCGACGGTTATTCGAAATGGGTAGATGGCGGGAAAGCTCGAGGAGAAGCTCGAGAGATTTGAGTACCGAGATTCCAGATATTTTCTTTAAGTCTCTCTTAGCTTTGATGGCAAAATCAATGGCTGGGGTGAAAATTGAATTCGGGTTCTCGCTCAACAGAGCTCGTGCTGCATCCAAAGATGCGAGGAGTAGGTTGTTTGGGCTTGAGCTCTGCAGCATTTGAAGGCACCTGCTTATTCTATCCCTTTCTACAAGGATTCCTGATGTATGTAACATAGATGATTGGGTGAGATGTTAGCACCTTATAAGTAGACTGAACTGCAAGGTCTGCTCTTTTGCTCAAGAGCAGTTTCAGGGAGGTGATCGTGGAAACCGAAATGGCCGCCGTGGGCTTCGTCAACTATAACCGGAATTCTGTATGAGTGGCATAGATCCCTGACCTCAGTTATATTACTGCAAATTCCATCATACGTTGGTGAAGTGACAAGAACAGCAGAAGCCCTTTTGTTTTCAGCTTCCAAATCTTTTAAAGCTTGCTCGACTTGAAATGCAGTCATTCCACCAGATATATCCCATTCAGAATTGCACTCGGGCATGATGTATTTTGGATATGCACCAGAGAGTACTAGACCGAACGAGGCTGAAATGTGGGAGTTTCAGGGAAGAATGATCACTTCACTAGGTGAACATGTCGACATAATTGAGGCTTGGATGTCTCAAGCGGTGCATATTTAGTCAAAAAAGCACTTATATTGGTGATGTGACAATTGATGATCAAATTGTCAAAAAGAGTGAGCGCTTTAGATACCTTGGATCAATCACACAAAATGATAGTTAAATAGATAATAGACATTATTACTAGGATCCAATCAGGATGAGTAAAATGGAAAAATGCTTCTGGTACATTGTGTGATAAAAAATTTCATCCAGGCTTAAGGGTAAATTTTATAAAATTGTAATAAGACCAGCAATGATATATAATGCTGAATGCTGACCTACAAAGAAGAAACAAACAAATAAAATAAATGTTGCAAAAATGAGGATGCTAAGGTGGAGTGTGGGTATACACGAAAGGATAAAATGAAAAACAACTATATCTGCGAAAAAGTTGGAGTTGCACCAATTAAGGATAGACTTAGAGAAAGTCGACTTAGATGGCTTAGACATGTAAATTGTAGGTCGATTGAAGCTCCAATTAGGAAAATTGAGTTATTGAAATTTGCTCATGTAGAAAGAGGAAGAGGGAAACCAAAGAAGACATGATAACAAACTATAAGGAGTAATCTTACTCACTTAGATCTACATAAAAATTTGTTAATTGATAGAGCGTAATGGAAATAAATGATTCATGTAGTTGACCTTACCTAGTGAGATTAATACTTCGTTGTTGTTGTATGCCACAAGTGGTGCCTCTAACAAGAAACCAGGTCTCTGATGCCCCGAAGAATTCTACAGCTTTTCTCTGGGCTTCTAGAATCAACCCCTTTGGTGAGAAAAGATCATCCAGCTCAGGAAGTGTAGGAAGGTCGTGGTGAAAAGTCAATATGCCGGTTAGGAGAGACAGAGATGGAGGGGCTGCTTTCCCTCTGTTATGCCCTGAGAAGTGGAAACTAGCACATGCTCCTTGGCACAAGCTCCCAGTGCTTCTACTAGAGGAGCAGAACTGCTACAACCTGCCTGTCGGGGATCAATGAGAAAAGAACTTGAATTCCGGATTTCAGTGTTTGTTAAGGTGCCGGCCTGCCACAAAGGAGTACTATGACTCTCCTATCACAAAATATGAATCAAGGACTGATCACTCATCCATGTTTTCTAAAATCCTTATACCTTAGCTGTTATAAACCAAGGTCCTACAGTTCTTATAGTACTAAAAATAAGGTCCTCAATAATATTTCCGCTAGTTTTGACAATTAACTCCATTGAAAAATTAAAAGGGGCGCAGATTTGATCGTTAAGCTCCTCAAATACCCAAAATACCCCAACATTCCCTTGATAACCTTCAGGCTTTCATAAGAGGGAGCACCAATGCCATTTTTGGCTAGAAACGTAATACATCTAGTATAAAGGAAAAAGTAACGGATGGATATTGGTGTCATAACAGCTAAAACATAGAGAAAATGAAATATTTTAAAAAATGTGGTCCTTTTTGTAAGTAGGGTTAAAGTGATGCAGGAATATTTGAAGTTTTGGATTTCAATTTATGCTTAAGTGGCACCTATATTTTAATATATATATATATATATATATTTGATACTTACGTTATATGGTGGGAATATATATATATATATATTTGATACTTACGTTATATGGTGGGAATGCCCACTAAAAATATGTAAGTATTAGATTAATCGTACAAAATAATAGTAAAATTGAAGATGATGTACTAACAAGATCTAAACAGGATGGATTAAGTAGACGAATGCATTTGATGTGTTGTTTGTACAAAAATTCCACTTGCCTTAAAGCTAAATTTTATAGGACAGTCGTAAGATCGACAATATTATATGATGCTAAATACTAGTTTACAAAGTAGAAAAATACAAATAAAATAAGTGTCACAGAAATGAATATGCTAAGACAAATGAGTGGGTGTAACACAAAATGAGAAATGAGTATATGGAATATCCATAAGAAAGTTGAAATAAACCTCAATTAAATATAAGTTCAGAGAGAGTCGGCTCAGATGATTTGAACATATAAAACATAAACCGATAAAAGCTCCAGTAAGAAGAGTTAGATTATTAGATCTTATCTACGTAAAAAGATGAAAATAAGATCCAAAACATGCATGACGAGACACTATAAGGACTGATCTTGCATACATGAAGCTAATTAAAAGAGTTATTTGATAGAGAGATGAAACAAAGGATTCATGTAGTTGAGCTCACCTAGTAGGATAAGGCATGGTTGTTGTTATGGGCGTAATTGAGACTCATTTTGGTATGTGTGGATATGTTTAGGTTTAGTTTGGGCGATCCTAAAGTTATTAGGTCAAATCAGAGCTCAAAATGAGTTTTTTTAAGGTTTGAAATGTAGAAAATTAATATGGCATATTATTAAACATGTAACATTGTTTAAAAGAATATTTGATAATGTTTCATATTATATTGTTATGGATGAAGTTTATTTCAGGAGCCTGGGCATTGAACCGATCCAAACAAGCAAGCCCAAATGAAGTTCGACTGCACCAAAACCTGAGATGCTGGGATTCAATTTCAGCATTCTCCTTTATGCCATCCATGTGGCTATCTTAAATACAACACATCAGGAAACTGTGGGAGAATTTGCAAGTTGCCATGAAGAACTTGCTGTCCAGACAAGAGAGGTCAGATCTGGAGAAGATCAGAGATGCTGATCTGGTCCATTCATGCGTGGGGAGGGACCCTTCAAATCATATTTTGTATATCTTATTAGTCCGAGTCTTTTCATTGATTTCCTCTTCATGTCTCTTAATTCTACGTTATCTTTCTAAAGGCAACAAATCTTCTGTTTCTTTGCAAACCATTGTTTATCCTAGTGAAATCTTAGTCGTTTCCTTCTCCAAATATCTTAAAATATTTTTTTTTTGATTAGCTACAACAACAACAACCAAGCCTTAATCCCACTAGGTTGGGTCGGCTACACGAATCCTTTATTTTTATTGCGCTCTATCAATTAACAAATCCTTATCTAGGTTAAAGTGAGTAAGATCACTGCTTATGATTTCTTGCCATGTCTTCTTTAGTCTCCCTTTTTCTCTTTGTACATAGGCAAAATTCAATAACTCGATTTTCCTAACTAGAGCTTCAATCGGTCTACAATTTACATGCCAAACTATTTAAACCTACTTTCTCTAAATTTTATCCTCAATTGATGTAATTGCAACTTCTCGCAGATATACTCATTTTTCATTCTATTCTTTTATGTATACTCACACATCCACCTTAATATCCTCATTTCTATAATACTTATTAAGAAGACTAACATTCAGCACCATATATCATTACTGATCTTACTACAGTTTTTTTTATTAGCTAAAATACTAAAATTTATTGTCCATTTTGATGTCATTGCTTGATATGAGTACATGCATCTTGAATGTTGGTATTGTTCTTTATTAATTTAAACTTGCATAAGTTATCAACATAGTTAAATCAAATTTATTAGATTCTATTGCCGAAATCCTTTTTTGAATAGACATAATTGAGGACAAATTGTTATAACATAAACTTTATCTCTTAAGAATCCTAAAACCTCATTAGAATTACATGTCAATAGCTCAAACCAATCTCCAAAATAATTTTAAAATTGAAAATATTGCATATTTCAAGTTCATTTAATTGTTAGGAACTTTTATTTAAAATTTCATCAAATTACAAATTAGATTGAATCTGTAGCATAAAAAATAAGTAGTAGGGTTTAGAATTTTAAATTCTTTCGTTTGGTCTATAATCAGGCATTTTAGCCCATAGTTCCGAGCCTTCGTCCTAGTCATTCATTTAGGTAACTTCAAACCGTAGGGTCTACAGAATTCATTCTAGTCGTGCCCCATATTTATGTTTTCATGCCTACACCAAAAGGAACCTGTCAATGATTTACCCTTTCAATATATAAGGTCCCAAAATGAAGAATGGAGCACTAACAATAATTGTTCTTTTTTTCTTTTCATTCTAACAGTAATTGTTACTATCAAAACAAAACAGTAATTGTTGATGTAAAATCATGCTAAAAAAATTGAACCGATGTGAAAAACTGAGAGTAATACTTTTTAAATCTGAAAGAGATGAACAAAAAGATTTTTAAATGGAACCCAAGTAGTTGGGAGAAAACCATGGCGACCAACTCAATGGTTTAAAATCTACTATAAAAATAATTAATACAAAATATAGCATGAAGGTTAGAGCTTAGAGGTAATCGTTACAAGCAATTTGAATAAGAGGGCTGAATGATGAATGGTATGTGAACAGAAGAGTTGAATCTCCCCAGGCAGAGACCAACGATGGGGAGGAAGTCATGAAGGATGATCTGAGCTTGGAAGTTCAGTGGAGAAAAAAAGGATCCTCCCCTTCTCCTAGATCTCCTCCTACATAAAGTGAGATGTAATTATGAACAAGAGCATGGGCTGAGTGATGATTTCAGTTATTTGGTTAGTCTTTGTGCCTTTTAAGGTGATGTGGGTATGACAACAACTGCTTTATTGAAACTTGACATCACTTTCATCGAAGACTTTTTATCCTGTTTGAGATGAGTCAGAAAGCGTTGCGAGGTAGATGAACAGATGGATTCAAAGATGTAGACACAAACATAAAGTGTTCTTCTATCAATTTTTGCCCTGGCTCCTTGATCTACATGTTATCCACTTGTAGGGCTCTGACCAATCGCCAATTCTTGAGATAAAAGGTAACGCCTTAATCTCAAACTAGCTAAAATTGACTAATTGTAATGCACAAGAAGTGGTCAATCACCACCATTTCTATTGGAGCCATTGGCTGTCATGCCCCAAGACCACCGGTTTGTTTTGAAAAAAAGGTCACAATTGAAACCTAATCTACAATCCAAATGAAATGTAATCAAATGCATCTTAATCCTACAACATGCATGTCCAAGAGGCATCTGCACAAACAGATGTTGCACATTCAATACAAAGAGTAACATTTTGCCAGATTAAACACAGCGTTATGAAATTGAACTAACCATACAGACATTGAACCTGCGTCTGCGCTGCCGCCAACGATTCCAACCTTCAAATCCGCCAACGTGGTTGCTCTTCGACTGCGAAAACGAGGGGTTTGTCTCATAATCCGAGCCTCAGCAGAAAAGCAGAAGAGTTTCTTATGGTGTGGTACGAAACGAGGGAATAGGAACGGATTACAAACCCTAGCCGCGCCGTAACTGGACTGCGATGCCAAAGAGATCATTCCGAGGAGCAAAGGCGCAGACAACGGTGAGGAGGGATTGGAAACGAACCGCTAGGAAAGCTTCTCCTCCATCGATTAGGATTTCAGCGAGCTAATCATCCCATTTCCTTGATGATGATAGAGCTCGCGAGCCAGAGCCCAGAAGGCAAACCATGTCTGGCTGTTTATGAGGTTTTTTAAGAACAGGGACAAACGCTCCACATTTTTAATAAATAAATAAATTTGAAAAATAATGAAATATACCAAACTAAAATCCTATTATTTTATTTATTTAATACTTAAATTTTGAATATTATATATTAATTATAAAAATTATATAAAAATTATATAAAAATTATATAAAAATTATAATTTTTATTATATATATTATGATAATTTTTATATGATTTTTGAAACTAATATAATATTAAAAATTTAAATATTATAAAATTATCTATGATATTATTACTAAATAGAAATTTTAATTGAATTTAAAATTTAGAATCAAATACGAGCCTTATTAGAGATTAAAAAATAATTTTTAGTGTAATATTATTTTGAGATTTATAAATAATTTGAAATAAAATTAATTATATTATAAAAAATTATAAAATATAAAATAAAATTAATTTTAATATTAATAATTATATAAAATTTAAAATATTTTTAATTTAAAATTAAAATTTATATATAATTTAATAATATTTATTCACTTATACAAGTGTGATATTTATCCGCATCACTCGAAGCAACAGTATTAATTTTTTACACTCCACCGTTAGATTCTAAAAAATTTATTAAGTTCAAAGTATATCATGCATTTGAAGTCCATTCATCCGACAATATGTACGAATAAAAGGTCACAATTTTGTTATGAAGTAAATTATTTCTACTATGCAAAGTTAAGTAAATAATAAAAATAATAATATCTATATTTTATACAAAATGCGTTACATGAACCTATACCAAACCGTATGAAAATGACATAGTTTTCTCCTTCGCTCATCTATAGAGACCTGGATGCTCAAACACCATCACGCGAATGGGTTTTGAATTGTGTCGTGGTCATCTACTTGATTCCAATCATTTTTGCTCAGTTCCTCCGAATGTTGTAAAAGCCGAACCGAACTAATTGGTTCAATCATTCTGACCGGGAACTATCTCTAATCCAATTTGATTTTCTATCGAAATCAAATAAGACATTAATTAAATTAAATTGAACTAGTCAAACTGAATGAATGAATTGAACTAGCTAAATGTCAGTTCAATTGAAAATTGTGCCTTTTATATTTATGTTGATTGATATTTATAAGTTAGCAAGCTTTTTAGATACAAGATATATATTAAATTCATGTTTATGATTAGACTCTTTTTTTTTTCGATCATAAATTGAATGTTATTTTGATTTGATCACCGTTTCGATTTTTATAACATTAATTCCTCCTTGCCAATCCTTCTATGTCTATCAAATCACTTGATTAACAAAATGTGCTGATTAGCATCAATCTATATGCAACTTGCACCATTTTTGTTGATTTTCGTTGAATCTAAGGCCCTGTTTGGCAATGGAATAAAAATCATGACTAAAATTATCCATAATCAAAATCTTAAATTTATTTTAAAAATTTTTTAAAAATTATTTTATATCTTATCTCACACAAATTCCAACATTAAACAATCACTTTATTTCACATCTAACACAATTCTCAATAAATCAATCAACTTTATTTCATATCATACACAATTTTTAATATAACAAACTTACTTTATTTCACATCATACACATCTTTCAAAAATCACTATAAATTCTAACCAAATCTCTTTTTTTTTTTCTTATTACCAAACAGTTCTTTATGCCCCAATATCAACTCACTCGGTATAAAATCGATTCAACTCGGGCCAACTCACCCAACCTGGCAATTCTCTTGATTTACAAAATGTCTCACTTAAAATTCTGTTTGAAATTTGCCTCATCACTGTGATTTCTTTATGCCACAATATCATCTAAGTTGGCACCATCTCATTCAGCATAGAATAAATTCAACTTTCACCAAATTACCCAACCTAGGTCATCGCCAAACCAAATAATAATAATAATTCTTCGTAGCAAATTTTAGTTTAACTTTATTTTTTTCCGCACAAGACAAATATATAAGAAATGACTTTACATACTTAGAGCTAGATCATACGTCGCTATTTGATTGAATGCAATAAAAATAAAAAATTCATACAGCCGATCAGACCTAATGGGATATTTTGCACAACATAATTTTACTAGATAGTTGTATTAAATAGAACCAAACTATTTCGTTTGCAAATACGAAGGTATATTTGAATTTGAAACTCATGAAAATTTAAGCACTTCCAAACTCAGTCCAACAACAGCTTGCTAAAACTCAAATGTGAGTTTCTTCCTTTGGTTAAGATCAAGGTTTTCAGAACCGGACCGAAGATCGAACCGGTCAATCGACCGATTCATGATTTTATCGACCGGATGACTTAATAATTACATCATAATTAAAAAAAATTTTCTAAATGTGAGATTAATTTTTAAAATATGATAAAAGATATTTTGAAAAAAATAGTACAACTAATTTAAAAATTTTACTACTACAAGAAATATATAAAAAATTTAAAATTATAAAACAAAACGAATATAATTGCTTTTCCTGTCAATTTGTCATTCAAAATACTGTCACTTTTATAACAATTCGAAATAAATTCTTAATAAAAAAGAATAAATTAGCTAAACATTCATTATAATTGTTATTCAACATATATCATCAATATTAAAATATTAATGCCCAAATATTAATGTATAAAAATAAAATAAGAAGCTCAAATAATAATTCCGATTTGGTGGCGGTTGGACAGGTTTTTACCGGTTCAACCCGATTTTTACTTAATTTCAGGTCTGAACCAGACCGGACCTTGAGCCGGTTCCCGATTGAACTGGTCGAACCGACCGGTCCGGTCCAGTCCGGTTCTGAATACCTTGGTTAAGATTACATCTTGTCACACCACCAAACAGGATAAGAGGAAGAAATTCCAAATGCCAATAAAGAACAGAACCTGGCATTATCAACAAAAAAAACAAACAAAAAAAAGAGCCTAGCAGCTGCTACCACAATAATTCACTTTCAAGCACAAAGAGAGGTTTCAGAGACATCAAAGACCATCTTCAGCATTGCATCGTTGTCTCACCGCCGTCATCTTTAATAGTTATATCTTTAAAGTTAGCTTAGAATTTGCTCGGTTTAGCGTTATTGTAATGTTATGTGATGTTATTTGGAAAACCAATTGTTTGATTTGAGGTTATGTTTAGATACCATTTCAAAGAATAACAAAATCACTATTATAAAACAACTTCTAAATATCATCCAAAATAAGACATCTAGATGCGACAATAGATCAATAATAATAGAGGATAAGGCAGCAACAATGAGAAACTGAACCCTAAACCGCAAACATTAATCCTAAATCTTTTTGGGCGAAAGCGAGAGTGAGCCCAGGTTGTAGCCTCAAGACCAAACCATTAGCTTTGATCAAGAGCTGTCCTATTATGGCAAGCACTCACCAGAGGCATTTGTTTAGAGGGTTAACTCAAGTTAAAGCTAACCCTGACAAGTCACATTATATGGAATTTATATACACATCTTAACATCCTAAATTATAACTAATTTCATCTCATATCCTTCACATATTTCAAAAAAAAAAAGAAAACTTAGTAGTTTTCACCTTTTCAATAAATCTCAAGGCAAAAATAATTCATTTTAACTTTAACTTGGTTAACTAACCTAGTTAAAAAAACAAAATAAACAATCCTCACACCAAACAACAGCCAATTGCTGGCAAACCAAAATAAGTACCAGAGCATAGATAATACCAGTAGCATCATCATAATCGAAAAACCAGAATGACAAGATGCAGTGAGAGTGTGAGAGGAGATTGCCTCTTGCAACAACAGTGAGCTGCCCACGAATGTCAACTCAAGACATTATCCTTCAGACATGACCTCATGATCTCCGCGAGCTTGGAGCAAGCATCAAGGCATAGCTCTAGAGCCTATCATCAAGAGGAAGCAGTAAGGTAAGCAATCTTAAAGACAAAATTGATTCAAACTCGATTTGAGCCAAAATTAAGGGATTGATTCAAACTCGATTTGAGCCAAAATTGATTCAACTTTCAATTAATTTTCAATCTTAAGGACAAAAACTTTAAGCATACATATGCTTATTTATTCAAACATTTATCCTTGTAGTCCATTTTAATCTAACAACTATAAAGAAAAATATAAAATAAAATTGATGTGCAATCAGCTGATTCAAATAAGTATCAGAAGAGGAAATTCTAAGGTAGCCCTCCAATTAGGCTATAGCTTTAAAATTAGTATAAAAATAATAAATTTTTTTTTATCTGATGTCAAGTATACTTGATCAAATCTTATGCCAGCCAATTGATCAAAATCTCAAGCCATAAACTTGTCAGTTGGCTTGTTTAGATCAAGTCGATCAAGATTCGATCCAAAATTTGATTCAACTTTCGATCAATCTTCAACTAATTGCAAGAGAACCTCTTTTTTGGCAAGTGAATTATTATGCATTATACCTCATTAATTTTGGCAGTTGACCATTCTCCTGTTAGTGTGAATTGGGTGATTTCATTACGAGATGGCATGTAGCTGATCATGAAACTTCCATCTCGGCATGCTTCCTCTTCTGTTGTGGGATCAATGACCAAGTTTGTTCCAAAACAGCTCTAGCATGGGGAGATAAAAATTACGAAAAAGAAAACATCAATAGTACATGAAGTATTATGAGCAGGACATTTTGCTGACACACAAAACATATATAGGATCCTCAGCAATAAAATAAACAATTTAATCATTTTGCTTATGACAAAAAAAGCTAAAGCATCATATTTTTTTCACATCGAATACTTTCTTAAAAAGATAAAATTATTTATAGGTCCCTAAGATCTTAGTATTTTTACATATTGGTTTGCAAATTTTAAATTGTCACACTTAAGTCCCTCAAGGTTCCTATTTTGTTATCACGTGGTTCTTTCATGTCTTACTGATGGCATGTCTGATTCAAATTGACAAAAACTCTTAAATTAGTGACGAAAAAAGCTTTTTATTCTTGCAAAATTACTAACATGCCCTTATCAATGTTTTATAAATTAATTTGATGAGCTTAGTAAGTGAATAAATAACCCGAGCATATAGACTTTAAATAAATTTAATGTTGCCGGTGACGAAAGAACCACACTACAATAACATGTTAACTACAGGGACTTAAGTTCAACCATTTAAAATTTATCAACTAGTATGTAAAAATTTTAAAACCTCAGAGACCTATAAACAATTTACCCTAGAAATAATTCTCATTTAACATCCTACAAACTCCAATATAGAGAAATAACTTTAAACATGCTACACCTATTTCAATACAATAAACAATATTATCACATCTTAAATAAGTTTCAATATAACTAACAAACATTTCGTACAAAATATCAACAGATGGATAATTTAGGTAGAAAATAACCATGAACCAACAAAAATTATACAAAGTGCAGAAGGCTAAGAAAGATGGAGAAAGAAATTATGGATGCTGACTCAACGCAGCATTAACAACAAGAAATAAACTAATTACAGAACCTTCATATTCTTAGGTCGATCAAACAATTAGAGAACAAAGGAATGAGTATATACCTTTGCAAAAATATCTTTTAGTTGCACAAAATTGTTTTATTTCCATGCGTGTTAAGTGAACTTTTACTTCACTTGGACTTTTGATTATTTGTTGGTAAATCAAACAAGTGGTTTTCTTAGGAAGTTTGTTGAGGTGTAGCCATCTATGTAGTTCCATGGGTTTCCAAAGGTGCAAGCAAAACTAGAAGTGACAGGACGTATCAATAAAAATACTTAGAAAGTTAGCTTAATAGACGCTTTGATGACATTTAACTATACAAATTAGAATCTAACTATACAATTAGAAATCGATCACAGATTATGTTGGCAATACTGTAACGTAATCTATATCTTATCCAAGTTTATATAGTAAATATAAACAATCAAAAAAGCTAATATAGCTTTCATTAGTTCAAATTCAAGTAATAATTAGTTAATTAAATGATAATGATGACGATAACATTACCTATTAAACTAAATTGGCAAAATGTGCAATTAAATAACTGAATAAGAAGGTAATTCATTTGTTCAATCACTAACCGTACCATATTTTAGTAAAAACCAGACTAACGATCCATTAACTACAATAATTGTCATAAATTAAACTTACAAACTAATTATTAGATATTATACACTAAAGATTATTCAAAATAGTAATTATTGGCTAATAGCACATACACGGAAATTAACAGAGTTCTGTAAAACTGTATTAACTAGACAAAAAAGTATGTTAAATCAGAAAATAACCATCCATCATAAGGCACAAATGAGAATATATAAAAAATTGTTTCTATGTTGGAATTGATAACAAGTCTCCAACTTAACTGATAAATAGGCCATTCCTTTATCTGGGACATCTTAGGCACCCAAATTTCCTTAAGAAGACGCAAGCCTCGAAGAGCCTAGTTAGGGTATTTTGTTGTTTTATATTAACTGTTAATAAAAGTGATTTATTTTTCCTCTAATCAAACAAGGGATCATGTTAATAAAAGTGTCACAACTCTCCATGTCCTGCCATATCCATAACCTCTATCTGTATTGTAACTTTAAACCACTAGGATAAGCCATTTGTTTGTGAGATTATCATTTATTTATTTTTTGATAGTTTGTGAGATTAATTTTAATTGGCATAAAAAAAAGCTATTGATATAAAGTTTTATTTTGAGATTTTGTGAAAAATTTGAAATAAAATTAATTATATTTTAGAAAGTGTGTAGAATGTGAAATAAATTAGTTTTTTATTTTGAAATTTGTGTAAAATTTGAAACATTATTAGTTTAATAATAAATTTGTGCATGATGTGATATATAAAATTAATTTTAACATAGGTTACATGGGTAAACAAATAATTATATTGAAATTTATTTTTGATATGACTCATAAAATTAATTTTAACTTAGGTTAAAGATAACTTAGCTAAATGAATGCACATGATACTGTGATAAAAGGAATCTTAGTAATATGACTTTAGTTTTATAATACATTCATACATACATACATATATACATACGAACATATATATAAGATAAAAGGTGTGTGCTCGCGAGCATTTGTGTAAACAAGCATACACAACATCAACAACCAAGACTTTATCCCCCTAGCATGAATTCTTTATTTCCATTGCACTCTATCAAATAAACAATAAGCATATGATTTAGGAAAATCAAAGCTATATATTCAAAGGAAGAATGCATTATGAGTAACATCAGATAAAATAATAAACATACCAATGAAACTGCAGACACAAGGTCATACATCATAATTCCAGCATCAGCAAGGGCAAGGCTCGCACAACTAATGATGACAGGAAGATCGCCTATAAAACAATAACATGAAATTTACTCACAATTAAGATGTTAAAACTGGCAGATTTTTGCATTGAAACAATTTTTTTTGAGAAATTAACATAACATGAGAAAAAAGACAAAGTGGACCATTAGATATTAAAGATCACCAAAACACGCCCATAAGCATTACCACAGCCACAGGTGAACAGAGATTGGCAATGCAACGTCTTGAGCTCTGGTTTGAGTTCTGGCTGAAGGCAAGAGATGCCATAATTTGATTTCAAATGGATGAGATTTTCTTTTCTTTCACTTTCTACTCACAAGGAGGAAGGAAGAAGAATAGAGACATGGTGAAGTGGAGATGAAAGAAAAGAAGACACATTCACTCGAGGATTTGAGTAGAGGTGAGCATGGGATTGGCGAAGGACCCACCCGACATGACTCGGCATAAGTAAAAAAAATAAGGGCTTGGGCAATAAGTTGAGGTCTAATCTTTTATTTTAACTTAACTCAACCTGACCCAGCCCGACCTAACTAGATTCTTTGGACATAACATTGGCCCGAATCTACCCAACTCGATCCAAGCATAAGAATATTTTCCATTAATACATTATTTTATTAAACTATAATCTATCATATTTTAGTTAAAACTTATTTAAATTCTTTATTATTGTTAATTCTAAAATGTGTTGTTTATTTATTTATTTAATTTCGATCTGTCTTTGCTAAATATTTAATTTTAAATATTTAAATCTATTTCTATTAAATTTTTATGACCATCTGCACATGTTAATAATTTCCTAAAAATATGCACAACAAATACATTATTAGGTTTTACATGATAATTTACAGATATAGATTAAATTCGCATAACAAGTAAAATTTTTAGGGATTTGAAAAACATGCCTATAAGCTCTTGTCATATTAATAATTGAAATTCCCTAAGAAATTAGACCCAATATCATCAATTAATGAAAATTATATAAATTATGTAAAATACCCATGACATTCATGCCACAAAATAGTTTTAGTACAGTAATGAGACACTAAAAACTATGATAATTAATTTGTCCTAGGCCGACTCAACTTGACATGATCCAATCCAAGGTTGGGCTTGGACACAATCTATTGCCCTAATCATCGATTTGGGTCTGACCTAACCAGATCGATACTTACCTCTAGATTTGTAAATAAATTAAAATAAATGTTGAGTATATTAAGTTATTCCTTTCTTTGATCTTAAAAAGAGAGTTGCATATCTATATAACCAATGAAAGGAGAAAAGCTAAAAACATTAAAATTAATTAATGTCGAATTTTATAAAATGTTTTATAAATTAAAATAAGATTAGAAAGATGAAAGTCAAATTGAATAGTTGCTTACGAAACTAGTTTTACTTGACTTGTTGAGTTAAATTCATCTACCAAGTCATGTGGTTAGATTGACGTGATTTTTATGACACCTAAATTACAAGTTTGTAGGTACAATACAGTCACAAGCTCATGGAAGAAAAAGAAAGGCAATTAGTGAAATGTATTTTATTATATTAATTGTGAACATTAATTTTATGGTAAGTAAGAAAGTTAAACCAATACTCGGTTTTCATCGACTCGACCTTGATCTTTTGTGTTATCAGGTTAGTGACAACGGGAATGTCATACTCGCATTGTCACTAGAGTTATGTAAGCATTTGTTCCTGACTAATAATACTGTGGCCTAACTCATGCTTGATCAAGTCAGTGGTGTTGTCCTCTCTCGAGCTGAGTTGTAGTTGATCTCGAGGCTTACTTCTCTCTCGGGCCTATTTTTAATCAAGGATAAATTACACCTGGGTCCTTGAGTTTAGGATTTAATAGCACTCAGATCCACGTTTTCAAATTTTCAACATTTGGGTTCTTAATTTTTAAAATATCTAGGTCTTTTTTTGAATTTCTTATTATTAATTTTATTTTAAATTACAATTACACCCTCCCCTCTCTCTGCTACCAGGCGCCAGCCCAGAGAAAGACAGAGGAGAATATAATTTAAATTTTAAAAAAATTTAATTAAAAATTAAAAAAAGGACCTAGATGTTAAATTTTAAAAATCAGAGACCCAGATATTAAAATTTTGAAAATGTGAACCTGAGTGTTATTATACCCTAAACTCAAGAACTTTGGTGTAATTTATCCTTTATCCAATCTTAAGGCTTTGTCTTTAGGTGAAGGTTCCTTTTCTTTAGGTGAAGGTTCCTGTATCATTGTCTAATGCTTAAAACCTTAATTCTTCAGTGTTGCCATTGGACATGGCCTTTATCTTCATTGACATCTCTTGGAGATAGACTACTCGACATCTCTTAACGAGATTTGATGTTTGAACTTTGAACATCAAGCCTAGAGTTCCCTCAATATGTCAACATTAAAAATCGACTCCTATGCTTCTCTTAGTGAAGCTCGATATTGGGGTGCCAAGCCTCCACTCTCTCGAGATGTCAATATTGAAGGTCGACTCCTCAACATCTTTTTGTAAGACTCAACATTGTGTCATCATCCTCGACTTCCTTGAAACTTCAATTATAAATATTGACTACTCGGAATCTTTTGATGAAGCTTGAAGCTGAAGAATCAAGACTTAAATTCTTTTAAGCCACAAGGACGGTTCACGGGGAGTTGGTTGGATACCAAGTCATCCCAAAATCACTAGATTCTCTGTAATGAAGGATTTTAAAGTTCATAATATATCAAAAAAAATCTCAAAAAATGTAAAAGAACATTTTGCAGCAAATTTTGGTGTTAACAGTATAAACCATAAAAAGTGTAAAACTGTGTGGTTGATACACTAAACAAACCCTAATGTAAACAACACAATATAATGACATTATGAAATTTGAAGGCGACCTAAAGATTATCTTCTATTACATACTTTGACTTCAAGGTTAACACAAAATAATTTTTAAGGGGTATTCAGAGATTATGTGATAATATCAATTACTATAGTGATATGAAAAATACAACTGAAACAAGAGATTCTGTGACTCATTGGGAAAAACCGCGGTCAGAAACATTAAACAAATTGTCACCTTAGTCGAAAACATGCATACAATATTAGGTGAAATTTGATTTCAGCAATATACACAGTAGATTCTAGGTGCTTAGAAAATTTTCACGACCTCGAGAATTCGAGTACAAAAGAAACAATCAATCAAAACTCATATCGCAAGAACCTACCGCCACCAGACTCCAGCACCAGTGCAAAAATATCAACAGTAGTCTTTGGAAAAGTTTCCAGAATGATAGCGCTCTCTAATGCTTTGTGAAGCATAGATGAATATTCTTTGTTGTCAGTGCCCTAATATGAATTCATGTAAGCATTACATTAACAAACAGGTTACAATGCATGATACAGGTACGAATCCCTTGTTAATTTTTGTAATTACAGTAAGCAAGCAAACCTGTCCACGTATAGGGGCAGAGAAAGTTGTATAGCTCACGTGACAATTTAAACGACCAGTATCGCTGTACATCATGGCTTTCTTGCTTTCTCTTGGACCAAAACTAGGGAATAAATCTTTAACGTCAGGCCAAATTACAATCATAATTAACTTTCTATCAGATTTACTGTCATCCAGAAGATCATAAAATTTGACTTTTTTGTAATCTCATTTCTGATTAAAAGAAGAAAATATAAAGTAGAAAGACAGTCCTACTTCATTTATTTTATAACAATGAAAGAAAAGTTTCTCTGGGAAGCTTTCTCGAGATATTCTAAAATTGACTTCACCTCGCAGCTGAAAAGCACCAGACAACACACACCACTCACAAAATTGGAGGTTTGCACTACCACCAAACACTTCAAGCAATGGTTTCATAGAATAGCAGAAATTGATACCGGAAAGGTCATGTTTCTTCAAACTGATTTCAGCCCACAAAACTTCAGATTTGCCAGGAAATTCAATCTCACATTGTTTTTGAAGATCTAGGGCAAGGCAAATTCAATGCAACCAAATTTCTGCCGATAAGAGTTATCACCATGCTAGACCTTAAGGGCCATAACTAATCATGATGCCAAACATACATAATTCCCATCAACATATTTTAAATGTTATATTTTCATGTATTACTATAAATATGACTTTAATTCAGTTATAACGATTTCCTCTTGAGAATTCATATGTTTTCGCAAACTGAAGCTAAAAAACTGAGAATATGTATGAAGTGATTTTTTAAGGTAAATTGCATCCATTCCCTAAGGTTTAGACCTCATTACATGCAAACTCTAAAAATTTGAATTCAATGCATCTGTATCAAAGATTCCATGAGAGAAGAAGAGAGAAAATCAGAAATAAGAAAAGGAATGGCTTTGTTCAATTCTTCATAAACCACCAAAAACAAAGAAGATATGCCTATGGCTTTATATGCAGAGTTCCAGCTCAAACAACTAAACAAATAAAATGTTACCAAAAAAATCAATGGCATAGAAACAGACACATCAAAACAATAAAGGAAAATACCAAATGTTATAAAGAAGATTCCTCATCACTTTAATCTAAATTTTACAAATCTTTGAAAAAAAAGCCATCAACCCCTAATAGTAAAATAAGTAAATCTCTCATTTGACCCCATTAGACCAGCATCATTCCCTTGGTTAAAGAAAAATCGATTCCGTTGAATACACATGCATATAGGCTTTCATGAGGAAGTACTCAGAAAGTATCCTCATTTAAATCAGATCAATATCATCAATATATGGCAGACTTGAGAAGCCTTAATCAAAGGATTCTAGTAAAAGCGAGACTAAACAAAACAGAAGGCTTGAATATGCCTCAAATGTGAAATTATTCAATCCCATCGAAATAAGATGAGTATTAAAGTAATCGCATAATTCAAGTAAATATGGGTTTAATGCCAAATTTTTAGGAATTACAAGCGGATGAGTTAAATATGATATAACAATGAAAGTTAGGATGCTCTCAAGGAAGACAGTACTCAACAAGTTGTTTTTAAGGAGAAAAAAATAAGCTTTGATTTGTAACTCCATATGTAACATTTCATCATGTCAAAATCTGTAAGACTTTCTAATTTTATGCCTCCAATAGTACATTAAGTTTCCTATAAAACTTTGAATTAAGACTCCTCCTAGACAGCCAAAGAAACCTCATATTCAATAGACAGTAAGCACAAAAATGTTGGAAGAAATTCATTTATACAAATTTCGATATTTTCAATAATTTCCTTCTCAGTCTTACAGTCAACTCAACCGAATCCCATTGTTCAACCTTTATTATTTTCAAAAAGCATTGGATTTGAATAGGAACTAAATTGGAAAGGATCACTAATAAAATCAAAGGAAACGTTAACATGGATGGAATTATAAGAGTTCTTCAAACTTTCAACTTATCATGATTTTAGGCCTTAAATTTTAATAACTATAACTATAACTTGATTCACAATTTCACTTAGTCATAGTGTTAGGTTCTAAAAAATAATAGTTTGGCATCCAAATTTTTCTTAGTCTTGACCTTAGCTCTTAATTTTAATAATAATAGATATTTTTATAATTTCATTCCTCAAATTTTCTTAACATTGGTCCCCTGATTTCTCTTAATCTTAGCCTAATGTCCTAATTTTATACAATAAAATTTTAATTTAGTTAGTCTAGGTCTTAAGTCATAATAAATTATTATGCAATCCCTGACTTTTCTTAACTTGACCTTAAGTTCTAAGAAATTATAATTTGCTCTTCTAATTTATTTTAGTCTTTGCCTTTAGGTCCTACAAAAATTATAATTTGATTCTATGAGTTCTTTTAGTTTTGGTCTTAAGTTCAATTTCATTAAAATAGAAATTATAATTTAGTATATTGATTATCTTAGTTTTGATATTAAGTCCTAATTGCTTGCAATAAAATTACAATTTGATCCGTAAATTATCTTGGCCTTTGTCCTCGGTCCTAAGAAATTATGATTTAGCATTCCAATTTCTCTTAGTTCTGGTTTTAGGTCCTAAATCCTTATAACAATAATAATTATTATTATAATAATAATAATTTGATTCCTCAAGTTCTCTTAGCTTTGATCTTAGGCCCTAAGAATTAATATTTTGGCACCCCTGTTTCTCTAAGTTTTGGTCATAGATCTCAAAGCCTTACAACGATAATTATAATTTATTCCACTAATTTCTCTTAGTCTTGGTCTTAGGTCTCAAGTCTTGTTTCATTACAAAAATTACAATTTAGTTTCTCAATTTCTCTTGATCATGATTTTTAGTCCTAATTGATTAAATTAATAATTATAAATTAATCACTAGTTTCTCTTAGCTTTAGTCCTAGGTCCTAAGAAATTATAGTTAGCACACAGAGTTTTCTTAATCTTAATTTAGGCCCTGTTTGGTTGGAGGCCAGGCCATGACTAAAATGGCCTCCAACCATTTTTTCAAAAAATAAAAAAATAAAAAATTAAGTATAATGTGTTAAAAATTATATAGATATAATATAAAGTAAATTTTTTATATTAAAATTTATGTATTGAAAATAAAAAATGAAAAAATTATTTAATAAAATAGTTGGATGCTATTTTGGCTATGGTCATGGCCAAGATGGCCTCCAACCAAACAGGACCTTAAGGTCTTAAATTTAGTTAACGATAAATCATTAAACAAATTATGAGTACCATAAATCGTTAAAGAAATTTAGTTAATAGTAAAATACAATAGTTGCTATTAAATCAATTACTAAATTTAATTATTTGATTCAAGTATTTTAATATATATTTATTAGTCTTGATCAGTTATTTATTGATTAAATTTAATATGAAAACATTTATTTGTTTAGCACTCTGAATTAAATTACATAGATTTATTTTTTATTTAATATTTTTATTATAATTAAATAATATAATATTTAATTATCATGATTTTGTTTAATATTGCAGGTGCATGGCACATGCTTATACATCTAGTATATAACAAAATATTGTTAAAAAAATTAATAAACTTATTTGTGATACAATTTATTAGGGATTTTGAATGAATACTAAGAAAACTCAACTTATCAAATCTCTATAAATGCCATATTTCCCTCCGCCTTTCTTTGAGATTAACTAAACAAGGCCTTGGATTTTTTTCTAAAATAACCTAAAGTGATTAGAAGGCTATAAGTTTTCTTTTCTCAAAAAAAAAAATTGTACTCAAGCAAGTTGTTAAATTGACTAAATAAATAAATAAAAACTAATTTTTATTGTAAAAGAAAAGTACTCTCAAATGTGATTCGAGTTTCAGTTTCTATCCAATCTCGCAAACCAACTAGGAAATTCGTTGAAGAATGGTGACTAGATGGAATATAATGAGGTCGGTTGGGCTAAAACTAGAACCTTGCCTTTGTTTGGTTGGAGTAATTTTTTGGGTTGATTGGAGTAGTTTTTGAATAAAAAAAAAAAGTTTATGTTATGATGTAAAATAATTTATGTCCAAGAAACTAAATTGCTTTTCTGGGTACCATGGCAAATGAAGGCTTAAGTTCTGAGTCAACGAACAAAGGCTTAAGTTTTTAATCAATCTCTTTAGGGTCTATTTGTTTGCAAGATTTAATTTAACAAGGTTAAAATTAAATTTGGATAGAGATATTTTTTTAATTGAAAATTGTGAATGATATGAAATAAAGTTAATTATTATGATGGGATATGTGAGGGATGTGAAATAAAGTTAGTTATTATATTGGGATATGTGAGGGATGTGATATAAGTTAGTTATTATTTTGGTAATATGTGTAGGATGTGAAATAAAGTCAATTTTTAATAATAAATTTTATGTGTGATGTGACATGCCTGATTAAAATTAAACCAGGTTAATTTTTAACTTTTAAACAAACAGGCCCTTAGGCTTGAGCATAGTCAAGGAAGATTTAAGTCTCGAGAAAGAGAAGCATAGAAGAACAAAAAGGGTAAAGTGTGGGCTCGATGGTAAAGGCCATGATTTGGCAAAGGCGCGTGTAAGGGAAGAATTATTGCTATCAACAGTGGATTGTGCCATGCAACCTGTCTGATACTCACATGTATTAAAAGAATGGATGACGATTGATACCACGAAGGCTGGAATGATGGGAACGAAATGCTTCATCGCAAGATTGAAGATTGCCTTCATGGGAACAAGCTAGGTTTGTAAGAAAGATAGGGTGTTGTTGAGATGCCAATGCAAACCAAGGAGTTGGCAGTGAATTGCAGCACTTGATCATGACAATTTTAGTCATTGTTGTAGATCTTTGATGATTGAGTCAAATCATCAATCTCAATGATGTTGTGCAAGGTGATGACGCAACCGTTCATGAAAGTTGTGGTTTGGCTCCTCAAGGTATGAGTTGGACCGGATTCACAAATCACAGAATGATGCATTTGTCAAGAGACATAGATGGTGGTCAAAAGGGCTCGTAGTTGTGTTTTTGCGATAATTCTACAAAGTTTATATATAAATATCCAACAAATTTAGTGGGAAGACGAAAGAAGATTAGTTCATTGCGTTGACCATCAAACAGCAATCAACTTCTGTTGTAGGTGACATGCTCACTCAAGCAGATTAGAAAATCTTTGAACTAAAGCTCTAATACAGTTGATTTAGAACAAGTGGAGTGAAAGGGAAGAGGTTGAGAAATATGATTTGAACAAGATCTACGAACTGTAGGACGATGCATTTGCTGAGAGGCATAGATGGACCACAATTGTGTTCCTATGATAATTCTACAAGGCCAATATATGAATGTCAAGAAATTAGTGGAAAGATGAAAGAAGATTAGTTCATTGTGTTGACCATCAAAAAGCAAATTACTTATGTTGTAGGGATACACTAGATCAAGTAAATTAGAAAATCTTCGAGTTCAAGCTCTGATATAGTTGATTTAGAAGGAGAAGAAGTAGAGAAGAAGAGGAAAAGGAGAGGAAGAAGAAGAAGCAAAAGAAAAAGGATAACAAGGAGGGGAAGAAGGAACATGTGGAGTGAAAGGGAAGAAGCAGAGAAGAATGATTTGAATAGGATCCACGAATCGCAAGATGATGTATCTGCCAATGCTTTTCAAATTAAAAAAATTCCAATCAAAAGAAAATTATGGGCCCTTACTCCTCTTATTAATTGAATTACAAAATTTCTATGTTGCCTTTGTTGGATTCGTATCACCAAAGGAAACAAAAATGATCTTATCAAGCAATATGAAAAAAAAAGAAAAATAGAAAAATATGGGACAAAAAATAAATCCACTTGGTTTCCGACTTGGAACAACCCAGAGTCATCATTCTTTTTGGTTTGCACAACCAAAATATTTTTCCATAGGTCTAGAAGAAGATGAAAGAATACGAAATTGTATTAAGAACTATGTACAAAAAAAGAAAAGAATATTCTCAGGTTTCGAAGGAATTTCCCATATACAAATTCAAAAAAGAATAGATTTAATTCAGGTTTAACACAAATATGATTTCCTAATTTCCCTTCTACTTTTCTACTTTAGCTTAAGAGATGTAGGTAGGGAGGTCGTCTTCTTTTTTTTTTTAAAAAAAATTATGTTTTTACTTCAGTTTTTCAACTAAAGACCTATATATAAGCTTACAAAGGTAAACTGGATACCATTTAACAGAGAAATTTATGGGAGGACCAACAATTAGTAGTCAGTTCAAAATGAGAGGCCTAACAGAGAAGATTCAAATTTTAATTCTATAATAATTATTTCACTGTTACCTATCATATGCTATCCCACATAATATTATAATTTGACTTGTATCACATTTTATCAATTTCTATCAATACAAAATTAATGAAGTTTAAAATATTAATTACAGGAAATAATACTTAAAATCAACAAGTAAAGACATAAATAAAAGAGAAAATTCCACAACATGAGATTAAACTCCATAGCTTTTTCAAAAACCATGGTTGAAGTTGACTGAGTTTAAAATCTCGTTTGAGGTCGCCTGCCCCATGTTTGAACAATGAAATAAAGCACTCATGACCCGTCCACTCAGTGACTAACCATAAATCCATGACACAATCATGATCTGAACATTGCTAAACAACCTGGATTGCAACTTCAATCCAGAGCCACGTAGATGCTCTGTTTTACAATAATTACTATTATGCAAGCCTCGAATTGGCATAAAGTGTGCACTTCAACAAATGAAAAAAATGACCATTAAAAAAATAAAACAATTGAAAAAAATGCTTTAAGGTGTCAAACCTAGTCTGTGGCTAGCATTTATCAGACCACAATATGACCTAAGCCAATAACTTATAAACCAAACTTATCAAAGATTTACCCAGATGGTAATTGACTTGACACAAGCCAAGACCACTTCGTTTAGGGTTTGGCCAACACAACCAATAAACCCAAACCCAAGACAAATAGGACAAATTTAAACCAATCAATCCGAACCCAAAACAAGAGTATTATGTTGAATCTTCAGGTCAAGTCTTGACAACTCAACAAAGCTCAAGCAAATAATCATCTACAAACAAAAGGATGCTAACTTTTTCGTTCACTTGTTCACCATTTTATTTTATTCTAGTTGTATTGCAGCTGTTGATAATACTGCCTGATAAGCTTATTGAGTTATTTCTCAATACAAATGTCAGGAATAACTGTATAACTTTGCATCCTACGTTAAAGCAAGTGCTGGAAACACTATAGGGTGTAAGCATACACAATGCTGCCTTCAGAATATATCTTTTTTCTTCCAAACAGTAAAGAACATCCGACACTTTTAATCAACATTGCATTCAAATAGGGAAAAGTCACAAAAGTGCAGGTAAATATCAACCACTTGAACTCACTATTCAATACAAACATTATGCACAATTTCTATAAAGCATCATTGTGGCAAATATTCTAATATCTTCATTCATAGGGAAAGAGTTGAAAGCATAAAAAAAATAAGAAATACATTAAAAGAATTCACTCACACAGATACAATGACTTTGGTTGATCCAAACTCAGCATATGCAGAGCCTGATGCAGCATTTGTTGCACCTGTCCTGAGAACTGTAAAGTACTATAATCATAGTAGTTTATCTCCTTTTAAAATAAGAGAGTAGCATATAACAAGAGCAGGTAGTAAAATACTTGCAGAATGGAAGCTTGAATCATACTTAAATGCTTTTGTAAAAGAAAAAATTTTGAGCATGATTACAACTATGAAATCAACAAAATGCAGAACATCTTACTTTCTAATCAACCAACAAGGAATACGTGAAAATTAAGAAAGACGCAAACTATCACTTTGCCAGATTTCTTATACGCAAATGCTTTTCTCCATTGAATTCAAGCTAAGCCATACAAAACTATATGAAATCAATAGTAGATACGTAATCATGTAACAATAGTTTGTTTAGAATGACCGGATGACCGCAGCATCATTTAGATAGTATGTGTATGGCACAAGGCTTGAGTTGCACTCCTTATTGACACGACTAATCATTCATGGTAGCACTACAGCAATTTCCTTTTTCAAAGTAGGCAATTGCAGTTATCGATTTTAAGTCTCAAACCCAGATGAATACAAATATTGTTTCAAAAGTTATAGTGTCACACAGCATATTTACAGTCCAAGGATACTATAACACTATCTGTATAGAGCAACTCCTACTATGGGGAGCAGGTGGCATCTGCTGGGACTGATAGAACGCAGCAAATTGATTCCCCCACAACATTTCTTTAAGCCTAATCAACTCGGTCTATGAAAACACAAAAAAATAGTAAGGCTCATCCTACCCAAAAGACAAAGCTAACACCAAACAATACTGAGGTAAAACAATAATAAGCACATACAGGGCAATCATGTTAAACAAAATATTCAAATCCCAAAATGAAGCCAGCATTTTGCAGCAATAGACACAGTGTACTGGAAAGATGAACACATTTAAAAACAAAATAAGTGATTTCATGGGAAAACATCAAACACCTTTCCAGCACAATAAGCCAAAACGTCAAACAAGAGAAAGGAGAGGAAAACGAACAGGCAGGTCGGCACTGATGGAAATTTCGTCCATCGGATCGAACCCAATCTTCTTTTCGAAACAGGCTCTTTTTCTGCTGCTGCCGCGCTCTTTCCCAAGAATTCGAGGGCGAATAGGTGGACGTTGGCGCCGTAGCCATCTCTCCTACCTCCGCTCTCTGGGGTTCTTAGTTCCTTTCTTTCCTTTATTCTACAAAAATAAGCTAATCGGTAAGACATGAACTGTTAAAGAACGAAATCGATCAAAGCAGGTCAGGTTAGCTCCACAGAAGAAGGTGATATCCGAGAGGTGGCAGTGCAAGTTGGCGCGGAGCCGGTTGTATTACCTCTTCCACGTACGACAAGGAGTGGATGCCAGTCGTGAATATCCTCTTCAATATTAGAAGGAGATCCAACGAGCTCTGCCAACAGGAGATTAGGATTGCGTGAATCCGTGAAACTTCCAGCGTCTGGCCTTTACAGACAACGGCGGCGGCGTCCTCCGGTGAAGAAGAGCGGACCGTGGAGAACAAGGATGGAATTTGCCGTGAGAAGAGGCAAAGCCCGAACAATTCAAATAGAGGAGAAATTCTTGGGTTTTGGTAGGATTGAAATTAGGGCTATATTCTTTTCAAAAACAAATTAGGGCTATATTTCAATCGATTTATTTTTTATACTTTTGACTTCAATTAGATATATTATATAATTCATTATAAATTATTTTTATTAAAATAAATATTTTATTATAAACATTATATTATATTAAATATAATATAAATTTATATATTCTTTTATTTTATTCTGAACACTACAATTTCTTTCGACTTAAATATTATGATTGCAGTGTGGTTTGAATTTAAGGCTCTTGCGACCTTGTAAACTGTCTGATTTTTTTTAATAAAAAATCTGTTTGAAATTCATTCTGGCCTTGTTTGGTATGAGCTCAAAAATGGGCAAAAAAATATTTTAATAATATTTTAAATTTATTATAAATTTTAATAATTTTATTTCACATCTCACAAATTCCAACCTTAAAAATCAACTTTATTTCACATCCAACACAAATTTCAGCATTAAAATCCACTTTATTTCACATCCTACACACCTCCCAATATTAAAATAAATTTCTTTCCCATCAACTCTATAAAATAAATTATTTTCTCTTTCCTTACCCAAATTCATCCTCCAACCAAACAAGCCCTATAAGCATATATATATATATATATATATATATGATAATATGGAAATAAATTATAATTAGAAAAAGAAGTAATTCCACTTAAATTCTTAAAATTTGCTTACTTTGTTATAAAATTTTATAAATTTCAAAATATGTCATTTAGGTCCACAATAATTACTATATAATTTACTAGAGTTCTAATTATTTTAAAAAAACTTTCAGGTTCAACATAATATTTTTTTATTTAAAATGCCGTTATTTTATAAATAAAAAAAATTAAAATAAATATTTTTTCTATTACGATTGTACCCCTGGCGCGCAGCGCGGCCTCACTCGATGGCAGCAGCCTGCGTGCCGGCGTCCGCGAGTCGGAAACCATGTGCGGGTCGCTGCAGCGTGCAGCCCAGCGCGCAAGGCATCCGCAGGCGTCGGCACGGTGCGGCTTGCTCGTCTGCGGCCTTGCGCGCAGGTGGCTGTTGCACACGGCCTCATGAACATGACAGCATATTTTGAAAATTAATAAATTAATAAAAAATATTTTAATCATATTTACAATATATAACGAATTCTGTTATGGAAGAACCACAATATCCCATATAATATTTTTTGTGAACTTGAATGATATATTTTGAGATTTGTAAATCTTTCTTGCCAAGTAAGTAAATCTCAGGCCTAAATGAAAGTACCCCTTAATATAAACATGTATACAATTATGTACTTTTACGAATATTTGAATAATAATTGTGAATATCAATTATGATTTTTATGAGGGTTGTAGACTTTAATTAAATGAAGAGTCAAATAAATTATTTATAATAATATTATAAAAATTTAAAATTATTTAAATTATAAAAATAAAAAAATTAGAATTTTTATTAGCATAAATAATTGCACGTAACTTCAAATATATATGAATTATATATGATTGTAATAATTAATTGATATTTTTTTTTTGATTGCTAATAATTTTTGTTACTATTTTTTTATCACATTTTTAAAATATTTTTCTAAAGTAGTGAAGATTAGAGTTTGAATTATATTTTATTTAAAATAAAAAATTTTAATTTAAAAGTTTACCATATATTTAAAATAATTAATCAATAACATAATTAATTATAATTTAAAATTTTAATACACTAAATTATAATAAATTAAGTGTTAATTTACTAAATAATTTAGTGAATTAAAATTTTAAATTATGATAACTCAATTGATCATTTATTAGGGCTGTATAACAATTGTTTGATTTAAATATTAAATACGTAAATAAATTTTTTTAGTTGAAGAAATTCTCACAAATATAAAATCCATTTACATAATTTATATGTTGAATAATTTACAAGAAATATATAAAAATTGAAGTTATAAGTTATCTAAATATATTTTTTTAGTTTATTTTGTTCGGCCTATTATTTTAATTTATAGTATAATATTTATTTTATAAAATTCGGTGTGAGTTAAAAAAATTCAGGGTGATATTGCTAAAATTATGTTGCAAAAGAAAAAAAATAATATTATTTTAGGGTGATGATAGAATGGAGATAAACTTCTAAGAATTTTCAATGCTGTGTTAAGACAGAGATGGACACAGGATAAAAAAATGCATAATAATAATAATAATAATAATAATAATAATAATAATAAGCTTTATATACTTTTCAATAACCGTAAGGTTAATTGTGTATGTTCCATACATGTAAAAATATTTTATTTAATATATGTTGATGTCTGTAAAAGCTTGAGTTGATTCTTGTGTTACAGTCAAGATTTTAAAAATCGGACCGGACCGGCCGGTTCAACCGGTCGAACCGTGAACCGGTCAGCCAACTGGTTCGATTTAATTTTATAATCGAATCCGCTTAAAACCTGCCAAAATCGGTCTAAACCGCGGTTCAACCGGTCAATCGGTGAACCGGTACGGTTGGACCGGTTGAGTTTAAAATTTAAAAAAAACTTTCGTAAACACTAGGTCTCTAACTCAGCCTTCGTTCTGCGGCCTCTACTCGTGCGACAGTCACGAACTCGCGATTCCCCTTGCCTCGTACTCTCCTCTTCAGCCCCCATCATCTCGGAATAATTTAGTATTTTAGTATTTTAATGATATGAAATGATGAAATAATTTAGTATTTTAATATTAACAAAGCATACTATTTGTTCAGATCTTTTAACGATGTACTAAATATTATACTCAATTTGTGATTTATGAATATTTTGTTGGGTTATTATTATTTCGATTTTCTTGGAATTATTTTTTAGGTTATTGACATAAGATATTATTTGTTAAATTTAATTATTAAACATTTATTTTATGTCTAATTATTGTGTTGATATGTGAATAATATATATATTAACTATGTTTATATTATATTTTATTAGTTTTTTTAATTTTTACTTCATCCCAGTTCTACCCCGGTTCGATCATTGAACCTTGAACATTTCAGTCTACCGGTTCTGAAGTCGGTTCAATTTTCAAAATCTTGGTTACAGTTTTGCAAATTTTGTACATTTAAATTTAAGAAAGAAAAAGAAAGATAATTAATAAGAAATATTTGTTATATTTAATTATAAAGTGTAATAATTAAAATTTTATTTTTGTGATGAGGTGAAATAATTAAAATAACAATTTTCTAGTTAAGGAGTAAAAAAAATTAATATTAGATGTAAATTTAAATATATTTTTTTTAGAGAATTTTTTTTATCAGAAAGCAACTTAAATAGTAAATACTATAACTATTGTGATATTAGAGATATCAAATTACGTATTTTTTAAAGATTGAGAAATTAAGCTGATGTCGATATTGGTTACTATTGTTTTACTCGATTTCAATTCGAATATCAGTTTGAAATAAAGTTCTTTTTTTATTGCATCGAAATAAAGTTAATATAACTTAGACTTGAAATTAGATTTGAACTAAAAAAAAATTCACATTTTAAACAAATTTGAGTAGATAATAACACTCTACGCTAGAATTGAATAACTAAAATTTTTCACGAAGTATCTTTGGACTACTTTAACATGTCTATAACTTGAACAAATTATTGCATATTCTATATGTTTATGTTAGATTTAATTTTAATAAGATATTTATATTACATAAATTTTCAAATGTATTTCTCACAGTATTAGTATTGTTTACATTTGGATTCGATATTGTATCTCCACCGCACACGTGACACCTTAACTCTCCAAATTCTTTCTACTTAGCATCGTGCATGATGTTCATACTATCGAGTTCGATAAGTACTTAATGACGCTTGTTTTTCATCTTTTAAGGGCTTTAATTATTGTCTACTAGGTAAATTCAGCCTATTAACATCAGTTACGATATTTGGCCTCAATTGCATCAATCACCACAATTCAATTGGATTGAGATTACTACATCAGCAACTTCAGGCGTTGTTCTTATTGTGATATCACCTTTAGCTCCATTTACCAGGAAGATTCAGGTTTTCATTCACTTGCAACTGGTCAACCACTTTCTAATGACTCAACAGATCAAAATCCCTGTGTTCTCTTTTTGCTATCAGTAGTAATTTTTTTAGGACTGGCAGTACTTCTTGTAAAAAGTAAAGGGAGAAAGCTTTGTACTATTCTTTTTTTTATTCGTGTATTGGTCACTAGATCAAATCTTTTTTGAGTTTCAGTAAAATTTTTTTCTCTTATTTTCATGTGAGCACACGATACTTTATCTCTGAATACCTTACATCTTTTGTGCTTTTCTGAATGGTTACTAGCTTTCCCGCGCTGATGATTCTGGCAAGAAATATTACGTGCCGCTATTTCTCAGAGCTCCATCTTTCTCAGTCAACAAGTATACTTCAATTTTTTTGCTATTTTACATTTGTCAATATTTCTTTTTGATACATATTTATACAGTAAATGTCCGCAGTAACAATTCTTATAATTATGGTTTTAAGTTTTGCCCAAATTGATCCATATCATTTTAGTTTCAGTTAAGGCCGATCTGAAACTCGTTGGTTTTTTTTCAGCCGAAATTCTTATATTTTTATGATAAAACTTATTAAAATTTGGATTTTTGAATAAAAAAATAAAAATTATAATATGTATTATATTAAATTTATCAAAATTAAAATTATTAAAATTAATATTTTTATTTATAAGTAAAATCAGTAACCAAAACCGAGTTCGAGAACCTTGCCTACGAGTAGGTCTGTCAACGGATCGGATCCGGATCGGGTTGACCCCGACCCGGATCCGATTCCAATATATCCGGATCGGATTAAAAATCGGATCGGATCGAGGTCAACCCAGATCCGTTCCATGACCCGCACGGTTCGGATTTTCGGATCGGATTTCGGGTCGACCCGAAACTTTTTTTACATAATTTAACACTATTTTTTTAATGACTACAACTATTAGTTGTATATATATTCTTATATTTTTAAATAAAATTTTGATCACTAAAATTTACAATATAAATCCGTTGTAGTAGAAAATATAAGGATAATATATAAACATTTAAAGATCATATCACTTACATCAGCATTATATTATAATATTACAAAACATAGAACCAGCACTTGAATGAAAATATTACACAAAAAATAAAGTGCAGTTCTGTTAAAACTAGCACTAAATATTTTATCTTAACGGTAAAAAATATTTGTAGCTATTTATCCCATTTCACAATACAAGCACTTCCTGGTTACTACACTTAAAATAATTTGCAATAGCCTCTTTAATAATTATAGGTCTCAGTTACATTTCAAAATCTTCATAAAATAAAACAACAATTAACATATGCAATTAAATAATAAATATATAAGTATGTAAAATAATTTTATATTTATAAATTTTGGATCGGATTTTTTTCGGATCGGATCAGCATTGACCCGGATCCGACCCGACAATACTTAAACGGAGCGGGTCAGATTTTCGGAACAATCGTGCGAGTCAAAAATTTATTCCATTTCATAAAATAATTGGTTCGGATCACAGATAGGATCGGATCAAGATCCGACCCATTTACAGGCCTACCTACGTGGCAAACGATTAGAAGACGGAAGACTCTTCCAGAAATCGTTTTGAATCGTCAGAAAGGAGCGATCCTCTCTCTCTCTCTCTCTCTCTCTCTCTCTCTCTCTCTCTCTTCCTTCCTTGTCTTTTCACTTTCGCCAGCGACATGCGGACGGTCTCGCGGCGGCGGCGGCGGCGGCGGCGCGGCGGCGGCGGCGGCGGCGGCGGCGTCCGCGCCGTGGGGCGTGCGCTGGGGATGGAGCCTTCGAGCGTCAGGCTCAATGGCCATTTCATTAGCCGGGGAGCAGATTTTGTCTCGTCACTCTCCTGGAACTCCCTCCTCGGCTTCTTCGCCGCCCGAGGCCTTCCCTCCGGCAGCTCTTTTTCGGAACCGATCCTCGTTCATGGAAAGCCCATTCCTCGATCAGGTCTTCGATGCTCAGTTTGCTCGATTTTCCTGTTTCTGAGTTTTTGTTTGGCGATCTATTAGCTGATTGTGTTAACTATTTCTTCCACTGAAGTTCTGGCGATCAGTATGATTTTCACGTTGTTGAATTTAGGCGCCATGGTGAGTGTGATGCAAAAAAAATGCAAAAATAGAATGAAATAAGACAATAATTTTTACGTGAAAATTCGAGTGTCCGGGTGAAAAATCACGACGCCGTTTAGGCGATTTAAATCCACTGAGAGAGAGTGAGTGAAAGAGACCTCTCCAGCTTCTCCTCCTCTTCCTTATTTATAGCTTGGAGAGGAGGAGATATAATAGGTACGATCTGACACATCTGACACCTATTCCTGCAAAAGACGATTAGACAGCGGGCTTCCATGCCACCTTAAATACTGAGTTGACGTAGTAGTACGGAGGGTACGACTTGGTGATATCTCTTTGAGTTGCTGTTCGACTTGGGACCCTGTTTGTCTTGGGCTGTTGTTCGACTTGGGACCCTGTTCGACAAGGAATATTAGAGAAGGTTCTAACATGTCCCTCTCCAGAGCATAATGTACATTGATGTACGTGCTAATTTTGATCATACTGATTCAGTGGACTTTAATGGAAATCCTTCCTACAGAGTCATCAGTTCGACATGGTTGTGCTGCTATGTGAAAGCTGTTAGAGAAGAGCCGTTAGAGGAGAGTTGTTCGACGAGTAGTGTTAGAGAAGAGATTACTCCTGCAGAGTCGTCAGCTCGTCGTAGTTGAATTGCTTCATGGAAGCTGTTAGAGGAGAGTTGTTCGACGAGGGGTGTTAGAGAAGAGATTACTCTCTGCAGAGTCATCAGTTCGTCATGGTTGAGTGTGGGGAGTGGATCTAAAGGCATGAATTTTCTTTTAAAGGAAATGCAACAAATTTACCGGTGCAGGTTATGGGAAGAGAAGTGATTTAAGTGAATTGAGCAGCTAAAGCCAGCCTTAACGTGATAATCAAATTAAGCTTGATGAGCTTGAGACTGGAGTGGTCCTGCATATGCAGGAAAAAAAATTGTTTGAAGAGATGCATTCCTTCTGTTTCTGCCCAGAAGTGTGCAGGGAGGATGATGATGATCTTAGGAGATCGTTACATTGTACATAACTTATTTTGCCTTACATGTCATTTAATTTCACTGCCTTTTTGTGAAGCTACATTTAGTTTAACTGCTTTCTTTCACGATGAATGTTCTTACTGGTCTGTTATTCGAAACTTTTGTGACATTTTCTTCTCACACGTTGAATATGCAGAAAGCTCTAACTGGGAAGTTAGAGACCACCTCTCTTTGAAGAGAAAAGGCACAGTGGATAATGGAAGTCCACCAAAAAAGAATAGAACGCAGAATATAGATGATGACTTTCTCTCTATTAAGAGACGGTTGAACTTAGACGATGATCACCCAACCAAGAAGCGAAAGATTACTGAAATCAATTCAGGTATGGTGACTTATCAATTTTGTAGATGGTCTAAAATTTATTGTTGTATGAACTATTTTTAGTCAGTCATCCAATTGTAACTCCGTTGACAATTATCATCTCGATCTCCGGCCAGTTTGAGTCAATTTCACACAAGCTTGATCCATTTCGAGCACATATTCGAGCTATCTCGTAATGCTAAGGCCCTGTTTGGCAATGGACTAAAAATCATGGCTAAAATTACCCATGGCCAAAATCTTAAATTTATTTTAAAAAACCTTAAAAAATTATTTTATATCTTATCTCACACAAATTCCAACATTAAACAATCACTTTATTTCACATCCAACACAATTCTCAATAAATCAGTCAACTTTATTTCACATCATACATAATTTTTAATATAACCAACTTACTTTATTTCACATCATACACATTTTTCAAAAATCACTAAAAATTTCAACCAAATCTTCTTTTTTTTCTTATTACCAAACAGAGCCTAAGTCTCTTTAATTTTTTGGTCAACCTAGCCTATCCATCATAGTCTCTTTATAGTTAACTTCCTCTTCCCTCTTAAAAAAAAGACCTTTCTATTAACACCTTATACTAACTCCTTATGTGGGACTAGACTTGCAAAACTTTTTCAAAGGGCAATATTCATGCTTGTGCTCTCAAGAGAATAGAACACAGGTGCTGGAGGAGATATTAAAACAAGTTTCTACTTCGGTTGAACTAACATATATAATAAATATAAATAATATGATTTATATTTTTAAAATTGATGCCATCTCGATCTTATGCTAGCTTGATATTGGATTGATAAAATCACCATAATGGAAAAATGAATCATTAGTCGGATTATTTGTATCAAGTCAATTTTAATCCATTCCAAAATCTAATTCAAATTTTGATGAATCTTCAAACTTTGAGTGAAATTAACTGCCCTTGAATCTCGTGGCTATTTCAAATTGTGTCTTCTCTAGCTAGTTATTTATCTACATATATATTTATGCGATATTGGCAACTGGGAATGCACTAGGAATAATACTCGTAAATGCTTTAACATTTTGTATAATAATTTCAAAGTTTGATAAATTGCAAAATATTCTTGTTTTTACTCAAAATCAACATATTCTTATTTTTATGATATTCATGAACACTCGAGCAAAAGCATGAGTCAAATGTTCATTTGAAAAGATAACTCATACCAATAGGCCATTTCATACCTTGATTTAGTATTCATGACTAGGTAACTTATGCCTATAGGCTCTAGGTAACTTTGGGGGCTCTAGCTAGGTTAGACCTGCTCGAAATTCTCGTTGAGGTGAGTCAGCTCAAACTTAGAAACTGCTAGCCATGAGCTAAGCTCAAGCCTATCTGTAAGTTTCATCCGTGTCTAACACGACTCAAACTAGGATCGTTCTCATCCCTACTCATGATATTTTTTTTTTTATTATTGATAGTGGTTATTTTGATAGTCAAGTGCTCATCATAGATGGTCTTTTGCATGCAGACCTGCCTCGTAAGCCGTCCAAACTGTTCATGGTCTCCTCAAAGTCTGGGTTTGAGTGCAGTTTCGCTATTGGAACTGGCAAGCGCTTTAGAGAAGATGACACGGCTTGTTCAGTCTCTTGTAAGAGGATAAAATGAAGTTCATATCATTTAAAAGCTTGTATTTTGAGCTATCCTCAGGCAGAGGAAAAATTATTATGTTCGGATGCCCTTGCCACGTCACATTTTTGGAGCTGCCTATAACAAGCACTTTTAACTTATAGGTGCTTGTTATAGAGATTTCTATAACAAGCACTTATAACAAGCACAATTTTTAGATTCCTATAACAAGCACTTTTAATTCTATAACAAGCACATTTATACTTATAACAAGCAGATCCGAAAATGTGCTTGTTATGGGGTATCCGAACCCAAGTTTTTTTCCAGGCAGAGTGTGTGTATTTGAGATTGACAAGCTTTATTCCTTTGTAGAATGCCCTGTCCAACTCTCTCTCTCTCTCTCTCTCTCTCTCTCAATACTCTTGCTAGCTGATATGCAAGTCTTGCTAATATATATGAGGAGCAATGTAATGACATTTAAGGGGGCATTTGGTTCAACGTTATCTTGATGTTATGTTATGTTATATAGGGAAAATAATTGTCTGGTTTAATGGCATATATAAATAATATTATATTAAATTATAAAATTATTAGTCATAACATCTAGATTACATAACATAACACTAAGATAACAATGAATCAAATACCCCCTAAGTCTTTTCTGAAATGTATTAGAGTTTTTGTTTTAAGTTGGAGCTTATAGAAGCATTTAATAGTCTTGATTGGAATTATATCTCTCTGGTGTTTTTCTAAGGTAATTTGAGTGTTATTTTTTGGGTTAATTATTAAAAAGTTGTTATAGTTAACTCTTAATTATATGTTGGTCTATTATTTTTAAAATCTTTCTAATAGATCTTTATTTGAAATAACTTTTGAAATATATAAATTGCTCGACTTATTTGATATTATGCTATAATTTAAAGTTAGAGACTTTTATGATATTTAATATATATATATATATATATATATAATATGTTAAAATAAGGAGAGCTTGAATATAAAAGTGGCCTTTAAAAATTAAGAGCAAGATTTTATAAAAGAAAAAAGAGTAAATTTCATCAGGATGCGATGATGTTGTAAATTAATTTTAATTTTTAAAAAATCTTAATTTTGATTGCTAAAACTGTAAAAAGCAGTAATCTCTGTTTTAAAATATTACCCTTTTTACCGTTCTTTTCTAATAAAAAATTATCAAATTTGATTATTTTGATGAATTTAAATAATTTATACAATTTAAAAAAATTATATTATGTTGTCTTCACTATTTTGTAAAATTTAATAAAAATTTTAAATGTAACAAAATATTAATATAAATATTAATTTTAAAATTATGTTAAAAATAGAAAATTAGTTCTTAATAATTTTATAATATAATAGTAAAAAAAATGGCTAGCATGTTTTGATTGGATCAAATTATCATTAATTTTTAATTTCAAAAATTTAAACTAATTTATAATGCTCTTTGGGTCTCATGTGCCAAATTTACACAAAAAAAGAGAGCAAGTTTTTGAATCTTTTGAACATAATTAACGGTCCTAATCATCAATTAAAAGAAAATAATAATTATCGTTAAAAAGAAAAAACATTCCTAATTAAAAGACAATGGATCCTGCCAAAAGTTGGAGTTGGAGATGCGGGGTATCGATCCCCGTACCTCTCGCATGCTAAGCGAGCGCTCTACCATCTGAGCTACATCCCCGTTGTTGTTGTGGTGTTCGTCGAAATGATTATTTGACAGCAGTCTGTTTCAGCTCCTCCTCACCCGCCACCAGTTCGCGGAAGCCGGCAGATTTGCTGCTGCTCGGACGTGATGGTACGCGATTGTTTCCTTCTCACACTCTCTGTTTTTCTCCTGCTCTCATCGATGGCGATGTATTTATTTTTCATATCTTATGGTGGGAGATTCACGGTTTTGGTCTTCACATTTGTTTTTGTGGTCTCAAGGGCTACAGAATGATTCTGGCGACGAAGCTGTTTTCGTTTTCTTCCGATGTTAGGGATTTCTGCTTCGTAAATGTTTGCATTAATCTTCCCTCTTAGATTGATGATGAATCCTTTCTGTTGAAATAGGAAAAAATGTTTTTTTCGTAAACTTGGACAGTCTCTCCTATTCAAGTCTGATTGAAGAGAGAGGCCTTCAGATCTTTAATTTTTTGACTGAAAAACTTACCTATATGAGATCTGGTGTCGTTCTACGTAATTAAACCATTTTTTGACGTTCTTATTCCGCTCTATATTTATGCTTGGATTTTGTTTTTTTGTCTCTGTGCGCAACTGTCAAAGAGAACTTTTAATCTTCAGGCGAATACCCTTCGTTTGTATCTAACCTGCATCCGGAATACTCTGGAAGCTGCAATGTGCTTGCAGGTATGTGCTATCGGCAAGTTTTGCCGTACCTATCTGCATCATTTTACCTCTTAGCATTGCTGCAATGAGTTCTGATTTTTCTCTGCAGTTTCCTGTATGCATGATGGTTCGGATTTATTATGTAAGGAGATCATGGTGTGTTGCATGTATTAGTGGAAAAGACAGGAACATAATTGCCTACATAATAAACTTTATGCTTCTCCTTTGATCTCTTGTGATGCTTTTAAATCAATGGTTACCTGTGGTTCTGGGATCCGGATAGATTGATAAATGTCAAGAGGTGTTGTATGATAAACTACTTGAATGTAATGGCCTACTTTTGCTTTTCATGGAGATCTGCAAAAAAGAAAGGTTACTTCTTTTAAGCAAAATGTATAGCACTAAAACTTAAAATTTCTCAATCATAGTGGTTAAAGTAAGAGAGAAAAGATAAAGAGAGACGGAGAAAGAGATACCTACAGTGCTTGGGGGATTGGAGATAATAACGATGAAGACGATGAACAAATGTAACTATGAACGGGTGTGGTAGGTTGTGCGGGATGTCGACGCAGGGGTACAGAATCAATAAGGTGAGGGGAAGATAATGTGTGCAGGTAGGGTAACATGTTTGATCTACTTGCACCATCGGTGTCGATACTGCTAATGGATGGACACAGTGAATAAGGTTAGAATAAGAGAAGAATATTAGGGCTAGAGATGGGGAGTACGAGAGAAAGATACCTATAACGATTGGGAGGCATGGGCGGTGATGACCACAGGTGATGGACAAGGACGGTTGTGAGAGGACGTTGACGATGTCAGAGTGAAATGTGTGTGGTCAAGAAAGGGAAAGGAAAAGGATTGGTTAAATGCTGACCATGGTTTGAATAGTTATCACTAACGATAATTCTACGAGAAAAGACACCATTATTTGCTATGTGGAAAAAATCCCACGTAAATATGATGTAACAACCACAAAAATCATTGCTAAAATCCAGCCTTTTTTTGTTAGCCATAGAATGTGTTGTTGCTAAATTTCTGCATTCTTGTAGTGTTGTGTACTCCTAGGTTATACACATGTGCCCTTTGTAATTTTGCAGCGCAATATAGCAAAAGACTACAAATATTTATACATGTGAAAAGGTATAAGTAGACAATGTTAGTTTTGTTGGCGTGATGGGAATGCATTGCTAATCCTATCCAACCTTTTTTTAACCCACTTCCCCAACGTTATAAATGGCAAATTAGGTGATGACTAATTCATTTTGTTCTACAATGCTTCTTCCCTAGACTTTACAAAATTCCAAGCCATGTAAGCTCCTTACTTTTGATCTCTTAGATGCCAATTGTATTTTATTAAGCTGATGTGTCATTTTGTGTCACCTGGTTGTGGTTAATTTTTTTTTTTTTGATTGAGGTTGTGGTTAATGTTGCTTGAACATTTTAGCTGTACTATTTAGCTAAATTTTGAACTAGATATGAATGTTTCTAGATCTATTTTTGAAATTTTTTGTAGAATTTCCCTTGCCAAGAAGTTGAGAGACATAATAAGCCTGAAGTTGAGCTAAAGTAAGTTTTTATAATTCTTAAAGCTTAAAGATTAGTGTGCTGTACCTTCTCTCAATGGAAATATTTTTTAGATGTGGTTGATAATTGATTTGAACGGGGGATCAACTTGTTTGGTCTGAGTTTTTTTTAATTTTCTTTTATTCTTTCTATGTTGAGGATATTGGTAGTCAATCTGTGTGTTGCTTTATTTTTATAGTTTACTCTGACAATGAAAATTAAAAATCTATGATCGATAGAATGTAACCTACAGATTGACTTTCAGGTAACACTTGCTGAATTTGAGGAATTGCATGTATTTTTTCCATAACACTGGAGCAATTTTACTGAAGTGATAGTAGTGATTTTTGCAGTAGGTTCATTCCTGATTTTCCTATGTTACTTGGTCGTTCAAAGAATTAAGTGCTATGGCTAATGTTTTAATGTGAAAATGAGATGTCATTTTTCCATTCATCTTAAAGATCTGATGGTCATTTCATATGTTTCAGGACCAGCCCAGAGTTGTTACTGAATCCGGTAATTATGTTTTCTTCTATGCTATTTATGCATAATGCGTATTTTTTATGGCTGTTTTCTGATTTTCTTCATCATATTTTGAGCTTATTAGCTTAAAGATAATTATGCAATTACGGTATAGGGTCATGGAACTTGGCAAAGGCAGTTGCATTTATATCTGGGAACCAATTTTATTTTCTCTAGAAGGGAACATGAATCATAGAGGTTGCATTTAAGAGATTTGGAAAGTTTGTGGGTCAAGGAAGTTTTTTTTTTATGATTTTTGGCAAGCATGCAGTATTAAAGTAGGGTATGATAAATTTATTGGAGAAGTGCTGCCAATGCAACCAGTATCACAAGTGGCTATTGAATTACTAGAGCGTAAAATCCAATTAGTTTGTGACTGTGTTAAAATAGATATTTAACTTCATATATCTTTTAATGATTATAGTTAGAGGTGATTCACAATAACATCTGTAATATCTCGTAATCCAAATGTAGAGGTATTATCTGCTTTGGCTTTAGAAAACTGTGTGACTTGAGTACTTCCCAGAAAGCCACCCATTCCAGTACTACTCCAGCCTAAGCACGTTTAACTATAGAGTTTCTCATCATTAGTCTCACGGTTTTGCCCCAAAAGGCGCTTCTACTATTTGAAATCACATTATCTACTTATATAGCTTAGGATCTCCCTTCCTTTTTTATGTGAAATGATTCATCCTGTGCCCCTCTCACCATTCATTATTCAGCTTAGAAGCTTGCCAAGAGCCACACTGTACCTCATGATTTCTTTCTCTTAGGATATTACCCGATGATCACTCTTCATCTTTTCGGCCACTGGCGTCACAAGCTCACCAACTTTTGCTTGGTTCGTCCGTGAACCACATCGTACTGCAAAAGGTCAGCTCTGATACCATATTGTAACATCCGGTGATCCAAATGCAGAGGTATTATCCTCTTTAGTTTTAGAGAACTGCGTGACTTGTATACTTCCTAGGAAGTCACCCATCCCAATACTACTTCAGCTCATGCACACTTAATTACAGAGTTTCTAATTGTTAACTTCACAATTTTGCCCCCAAATGTGCCTCTACTATTTGAGATTACGTTATCTACTTATACAGTACAGGACCTCCATCCCTTTTCAATGTTGGACGATTCATTCTTGTGCCCCTCTCACCACTCATTATTCGGCCTAGAGGCCTGCCAAGAGCTGTTCTTTGCCTCAGTAATTCTTTTCTTTTAGGATACCACTCGGCCATCGCTCTTTTCGGCCACAGGCGTCACAACATTGTTGACATGCTTATAGTATAGGTCTGTCCAAATTAGGAGTGTTGAAGTAGGACACGGCCCGACAACTAGAACCCATTTAAGCTTTTGGTCATTTCCGGTAGAAAAGCATGTCTCATAAAAATATTGGGATTGCGACAAGCCATAAACTCAACCCACATAGGACTATAGAAATTGATAAGTGATAATCCTAATGTTAAGTTTGTAATAATTTATTAGTGTCATTAATGGAGAAATCATAGGTTACCTACACGTGCAGCAACTCCCTTTTAGTGATTCTCTATGTTGGAAATAGGGTTGGCTTCAACTCGAAATTAAAATTTTCGATTTCAAGTCGAGTTTGATTTGAATCTACTAAAATTTTTTGATTTCAAGTTGAATCGAGCCTAGTTGTAAGCTATAGTTTTTTTATAAAAATATTGATTATTTATATTAAGTATATTAAAATATAATATCATAAATTACTTTTAATTGCTATGCATATATTTTTAATATCACCTCTTTTATGTAAAAAATTATACCATATTTATATATAGAAATATCTTAATTATACTTTAGAAAATTCTAAATATATATTTTTATACACATATTGAGTCGATTACAAGTTGAATCGATTTCATTTTGAGCGAGCTAACTTCAAGTCGGGAGAAAATTGATACGAGTGAGTTTCAAGTGAGTTTTGATTTTCGCATAAATTACTACTCCTAGTTGGAAATATCGAGTATGTAAAACTCCTAAATCTTATTGGGGCTACATTTGGATTGACTTGAACCTGTTCGCATTTGGATTGGTGAACCTGACCCATTTTAGTTTGAAGTTGGGTTTGGGATGATCCATTCGAGTATTTATTTCAAGTTCAAACCAAACTAGATATGTGAACTAGATGGACACAGCTAATCCAAATTGTTTAGGCTGATATTGAAGTAAATCAAAATATTACAAAAGGAAGAAAAAATTTAAATGTAAGGCGTTCTGGATTAGTTTATGATATATAATTATGTTGGTGTATGATTAACAATCATGACTTTAATAACTATAGATGATGAAGTCATACCTTTCTAGAGTATGTTAGTATTTCATTAATTTATTAGCATAAGAATCAAATACAGATTATGCAATATTCAGAGAAGTTCAAAGTTATGTATGAGCAGAGTAGGCTCTTCAAGGTCCTAGGATAAGAAAATGGGTAAATTGCATCTAGGCCTTTGAGATTGGAAGGATATTGCAAATTGGTCTTAACTTTTTCAAGACCTTTATTTAGGTTCTTGAGATTGTAAAAGTATATTTTCGTTTGGTCCTAATTAAGTTGTAATTGTTATTTTTTTCATTATGTCATAAGATTATTCTCACTTGTTAATTTTTTAATTTTTTAGAATATAATTTTAAAATATTTATTTTAATTTTAAATTTTTAGAGCGGAAAAGCAAGAGAAGAGAAATTAAATTTTAAATTTTTGTTATTTTTTTAAAGAATTATTTGGAAGGATACTTATTAGTTCCATAATTAGTTATTTGGAATAATCTTATAATTATGAGGACCTTATATTAATTCTTTCTTTATTTTTATAGTTTGATCATGAAATATCTTGTGTTCTAGACTTGTTATACATCTCTACATGTGTACCAAATTATACATTTATTTTGAAATGATACTATTCTTATGGCGTCAATTATAGGTTTTAATATGTCGAAATGAGGCAGAGAAATGCCTTATAGAGACTTCAATCAATTCTATTCGCATAAGCATGAAGGTACATCTAGTTTGAATTATTTTCAGTTTTCTTCATTTAATGATTGATTCTGCATTGTCTTTCTTTGCTAGTGATCTTCACACCCTGACCTCTTCCTCTCTCTTTAATGATCTCATATAAGATCATGTTTTGATGATGTTCACTTCTCCTATACATATAGAATTTGTTTCTATCATCTTATGAAATGCTAGTGTTAAGGCAGCCTCAACCTTGAACATCATGCTTGCTTATATCACACGAAGTCTTATCGTAACAAAATTGTAATATTTGAGATGTCATAGTTGGGTTTAAGATATGTTCATGTTTCTATCCGAGTTAAAACATCTAGGAAGTATTTTTAAACATGCCAAGCACCGGTATTTCCCTGTTAGTATATGTGGTTTAGTTATCATCTTCTGAATAGTTACTGATGGTCTCTACCTTTTAATATAAAGTAACTGCACAACAATGGATTAGGTTCTAAGTATCTCCATATTAGTTTGGAAAGCAATGATTTTATGCATGCCAATCAAAGTAATAGTGAACATGAAGTTATTGGAAGCTTTTATTCTCATGTGAATATGAATTATGAGAATGCATGCTGTCATTATATGATCTACGCAGCCAAAATATGGAAACTTGTTGGTTATCTGCACTGTCTTGCTGCTTTTATCAATAGCCTGCAATTGACATACGAGTCTCTCTCTCTCTCTCTCTCTCTCTCTCTCTTATTTTAAAGTTCCGGAATTAATATTGTTGTAAGTATATGGCAGATTTTGTGATCATGCTCGATGTGGGTGTCAAAGCATATTCATCTCAGATGTTTTTTTTTAAGAAGAATGCTTATCATAAATGTTAAGCATAGACATTTCCACTCTTTATTTATGCCTTTAGTTATCCATAAGCTGTATTTCTACTCCAATTGTTATTTTTTTTTTGTTATCACATCCACTTAATAGTTAATACTATTTTTGATGATTTTAGAATTTTATTACTAAACATATTTCTTGTGAAACTTTGTATTTATGCAACGTTGGCTTATTGTGAATGTTTCTACGTAATATTTGTTTTTTGACACCTTATAGGTTAAGCAGGCAGATGAGCTGGAGAACATACTAGCGAAGAAGTTTCTTAGATTTTTGTCAATGAGAGCAGAGGCATTCCAAGTTTTAAGGAGAAAACCAGTGCAGGCACGCCTGATTTTAATATAAGTTTACTAGCTTGGTTGACTTAATAATATAAAATTTCTTTGTTATATGATTTATGCCTTTCCCATAGGCCACTTGTTGCATAATAAGGTACTGAATTTGCGTTGTAAACTCCTCAAGAGTTCTGATTGGTTGATCATCAAGGTCATTGTCTAAAGCCCTTTGTTTACTTCCCATTCCTTTTACAATGATTCATTTTGGTCTCAGCATTGTCAGCATTATAGGCAAGTTCACACCTACTGCTCATTATCATCATCATCATCATCATTCACTTGCTTTATTTTTGATACATGAGATTACTTGTGTGATTTTATTTTGCACCAATCATTCATACTCAATGCGAATGTAGTGCTGATTCTAGAGTATTCTATATGTTTTGGCTCACCCTCTTTTTAACCTTTTTTTGCATAACTTTAACTCCTTGTCTTCTGAGCACATCTTTTGCTCTAGTATATGTGTCAATATGATAAATGTATTCTCTATAATCTTCTCTTCAATATATAATACTCTGATACTCTTTCTGGAAAAGTCCTTTCTCATTCTTATCACTTTTATTTCACTCACATCTTCTGTTTACAAGTGATTTTTTTATTGCACAACATAATGATTTGGAAAGCAAATTAACATTATTGACATTCGTAAAAGTTTCCATTGATGCTTAAGATAGATTATCTTTTGAAATCACTTTTTCAACTTTATCACCTAGCTTTGCCTCTACTAATCAATCAACTTGTTTATCTTAGATATTGTTGCACAACGTATATATTGGCAATTATTTCTTACTCTATTATTTGCAGGGCTATGACATCAGCTTTTTAATAACAAACTACCACTGTGAAGACATGCACAAGAATAAACTGATTGATTTCATTGTGCAATTTATGGAGGTATTCATCCCACTTTTCAATCTTCTTTTGCTTTGTGTTTGATTTATGTTGGTTTTTAGAAATCATTGTGAATTACTGGGTGGCTCATCTTAGTACAATGCAACAACAACTTAGCCTTAATCTCAAATATTGGGCTGTTAAGGTCTGATCTCGAGCCGATAAGATATTGGCTCTAGATTGAATTCAAAGTTTTTGAGGTCACTATTTGATCCAAGATTTGAACGAGAGTTCGATCCGATCTCAATAAGAGCTAGGCCTAGCTTGTTGGTTATCGATTCAAACTTCATCCGATCTAAAGTTGATTTTACTTTCTCAATGTAGTTTCGATTTTTAAGTCAGAACCTTAGGCATTCATGTGCTTATCTATTTAAACTTTTTAAATTCTAGACATCTAGTATAATTTGATAGTTAGAAATAAAATCAAAAAAGAAAATTGATCGGCCAGTTTGAATGAGTCTTGGGAGGAAATTCTAAGGTAGTCATATGCTAGGCTATTGTTCAACAGTAATATAATGAATCTAATTGTTTACATATGTGAATAATATATATTAATAGTATGCACAGTATTATTATTATTTTTCAATTAATTTGATCTTGAATAAGTTTAATCTGTTCCTATGATCAAATTGAAAATACTTTTAAGCCATAAAAATGGATCGTTAGTGCTTGGATCGAGTTGATCTCGATTCGATCAAAAATTCGATCCAACTTTTGATTGATCTCCTATCTCTGAGTGAAATTAGCAGCCATAATCTCAGTTTTTTGGGATCAACTATATGCATTTCTCTTCTCTATTCAAATCTATTTAAAGAAACACTCTTTGGTTGTTAGTGATTCTAATGGGCAGTTGCCTAACAATTAAGTTGAGAGAAGTCTATCATTAGTGGTTAAAAACTTTATACTAGTTTTCAGTCTAATCCAATCATCATCCTTCCTCTTAGTTTGGGAGTGTTGGAGTGGCTATGTAGAGATAAGCAATAGCGTTTGGTATAGGCAGAGTTAAAAGACCATCTATTTGGTCCCTACATATTAGGCATGCCTTACACTAAACTGGCTGCTTCATTAAAGTAATAATAGCTATTATCACCTCTTACAAATATTCTAATATGTAATACTCATTTTTTTTTCTAATATGTAATACTCATTTTGTTTCACAGTTTATATTATTTTTAATATAACTATCAATTTTATTTCTCAACCTACATAACTTTTAACATAACTTATTTATTTCGACGATACACACACTCTAAGACAAACCTAAAATTTTTAAGACACAACTAAATGGCCTTAATGCCAAATAGGCTAATACAATAATCACAAGAAAGAATTTATTTTTGTGTTTTGCGGAATCTTGACCAACTATTTGTAGCCTTATGAACATTCAATCGTATGCCATTTCTATAATTTGTCTCTGAGTCCTTCTCATGGTGGGCATATGGATCAAGTTTGAGAACCTGAAATAGTTTTAAACAGTAGTATAAACCTATGCTCAAGCTGTATTTATGGAGAAGCTGATGGCAAGACCAATATGAAATGAAAGATAGATGTCAGAAAACGTAGATAAAATAAACTGAAGTTCTCCATAAATCTGACCCGAACCTCAGGAATCACAATGCTATTCACCCTGTCGCCATAAACAGATACAGTACAACACTTATTTTATGCATGTTATGAAAGAGAGAAAATGAAAGAAACCTATGTGCATATTATGTAGATCTTTTTGAACCATATATGTATCTAGTTATTAAGTAGTTGTATGAAATTTTGAGCAATTTAAGCAAATTTGGTAGCATATTCCCCAACCCTTACTCCTTCAAAGAAAATCACAATAAAGAAAGATTAGACAAGTAGGTATAACTTGGTTAACTAGCTTCCTCACCTACAACTGAGGTTTTAAATGAACAGAGCTGAGCAGAGCTTAGTTGTGTTCATCAGTTCATGTTCATACCTGTTTTTTAACTAAGTTCAAGCTCATTTTGTTTTTGAATGAGTGAGCTCGATCTCGATTGGAGCTTGTTCATGACGTTCTAGCAATCTATCCCCTTATCAAGCCTACTTTCGAGCTTCAAATTGAGCCAGTTATTGAATTATCCAAACGAGCTCATATCAATTTGACAATCTCAATAGTCAGTCCTGTTTATAGAAAATTCATCAATTATTAAATTGAAGTTAACTTATGTACATTAAATTTATTTTTTAAAATGTGTAAGCGATTTAATTTTTAGCTGTTGACATGCTTCATTACAATTTTTTTTGAAAATTCACCTCTTAGAGAAATACATGTGATATTTAGAAATACATCATGAAAGAACAAATAACTAAACGATATATAGTTTCTTATATATAGATTATGAAACTAAATTAATTATATGATTAAAATGTAACATCCCAAAATTTGATTGGTGGATTTAAAAATTAGGGCTGATTTGGACTAAAAAATAATAATTTTGGATCTAGAATAATTAATTTTGGACCTATTTATAAGATTATAGAAGTTGAGGGACTAAAATGCAATTTGCACAAAAAAAATTAATTGGTAGGCATGTGGCTGCCAGCTGACTGTAGCAGGCATCAGCCAGCAGCCACCGCCAGCTTGCCCATGCAATTTTCCCCTCTCTGCCGTGTGACAGTCAAAAATATAAGGGATTAATTAAATACCTAATGGCTTTATTCTTCCGACTTCTTCGGCCTTCTTCTGCCTTCTTCCGCCAAGCAAAAACAGAGTAGAAAGAAGAATAAAAGAAATAAAAGGAAAAGGAGGATAAGTAGAAAGAAGAATAAAAGGAAAGTTAGAGAGGGAATTCCGAGTATTGTTTAATGGTATAATCGGTAGGTAATGCTTTCCCTAAAATTGATGTTGAATTAATGTTTAATTGTGAAAATAATTTAATGTTACGGGAATTTGAGAAATTGTGATATGTCGTATATTCTATTATTTTGATATAGAAACGAGATGAATTTGATAATCTGTGAGGTGATGTGGTATTAATGAATATTTGCATACCAAGATCCGACGAGAGCGAAAAGTTGCCTATTATGTGTTATTCCGACGAAGGCGGGGAGTGTACGTCAGGGATGTCCTAAAATGGAATCTTTGATATAGGGTGCGGCTCCTATTAAGACTTCTAGGATAACAAATTAAAGGAACTTTCGTCAGACTACTAAGTGAAAGGATATGAAAATGACATATCCACATCACGAAACAGAACAATATTATGTTATTATGAATAAAGTGAGTTCAATAATATGTAGATTATGATAATAATTTTTTAATATGAGGTATGTTATGTTTTATATTTATGTAAAATATTATTGAGCATTCTATGATTTATTTGTATCATTCTAATTTGATATCTAACATTTTTAATTGTTCTCGTTATATTGTGATTATTGGGATACTGTTTTAACTACTGAGTCATTTTTGGTGGCAAGTACTGTATATGAAGGATCACGGGATATAGTGTGAGGTATCGCTAGTTGCGGTAAGAAATGGATGTTAATTTTATATGTTGCATGTTTTAGAGGTTAAATGTTTTTGTTCGATGCCTCGGTTACTGGTGGCTTGGCCCAGTGTAAAAAGAGAGGTCGAGTATCGGCAGCCGGGACGTTACATAAAAACTATATTATAGTACTAAAATTATATTGAGCAAGGCCATTAACGAACATCTAATTTTACCCATAGTCGTGCTTTAAACGAGCATATTCACGATCTTCACATACAAGTTCACAAATATAAAGGAGTTGAACATGTTCAAGCTTGTTCATTTAAGAGTTGAATTTTTAAAATTTTGTTCATTTATGTTCGCTAAGCTTACTTGTTGAAAGCTTGGTTCATTTGCAGCCCAACCTATAACAAATAGGTCATGGGTTTGAGTCGGGGAAGAAAGATTGCTCTACATATGCCGTCGTTTAATTCATTTTCCCCCTCTTTCAGTGAAATATTTTTCTTCTTGTCTGGTTTCTGTACCATTTATTTCTTTGGGTTCTCACTGATAAATTTTTGACGACTTCAGTATGATAATGCAGGACATTGACAAGGAGATAAGTGAGCTGAAGTTATCAGTAAACACAAGAGGACGCCTTGTTGCCACAGAATTTTTGAAGCAATTTATCTGAGGTTACCTTCTGAACCCAATTTGATAAAATTCACCAATGTTATCTTCAATAAATATGAAAAATAGATTGTAGATCACTAGATTGGAAGGAAAATGGTCTTGTAAAAGCATGATAAAGAAATGTCAACCCTTTTTTTCTTGAAAATTTTAGGTTCAAGCTGATCTGATAATTAATTGGTAGTAATAGTTAAAGGGTGGTAGCTGAATCTTTTGCTGGTTCATGCGATTCTTGCATTAGCCTTGTGGGTTCTATTACCGAATATACTGGAAGTTGGAAGTTGGCATTTAATAGATGAGAGAGTGATTGATTCGTGTGGAGAAAGCCGATTAACAGAAGTTATTTTAGCGGATTTGAAATTTGACGTGTCCATTCTCCTTCGATTGAAGAGAATTTATCCTTGGTTTTTTTGTTACTATCTTCCTTATAGTATGGTGAAAGGTCTGTCATTGTTGAAAATAGAAGATACGTTATAGTCTCCGAAAAGCTCGATGTTATAAGCATTATCATTGGTGCATTAATGAATTTGAAGGGTCCATCAACCCGAGACTTGAGCTTGTCATACAGATGACCCATACCAAATCTCATTCTCTACATTCTACTGGTTCTCTATACTAAATCTTAGTGGAATAATTTTTTGTTTTTTGAGCAGTACGGTCAAGGGCACCCTTTTTTCGTGATTTTTGGCAAAAGGTCATGTATACCCTAGGCTCAATATTAATAATAACTGCAATTCCTTTTTATCCTTTATACATTTATTTTTCGAGTTTCAATTTCTTGAATTATGTCTTAACTGTCTCTTTTCACTATTATATATACTACTGATATGCACGTGCATTGCACGTGCTATTTTAATTTTATATTTATTATTTACGTATTATTTATTTCAAAAATATTAATAATGATATTACATAATATTGTTATAATAATATCAAATATTAATTTCAAGTAAATTAATATTTTTTGTACAATACCTTAATTTTACACTGAATGGTGGATATTTCAAATAATTTATATTAATAATGATATTATATAGTTGATTTTTTTAATATTTTTTATGCAAATAGATATATAAATATTCTCATGAATTAGTATTTACCTTTTTTCTCAAGTATAGTCAATGACAGAAAGTATAATAGATCAGACATCAATAATGCTAGGTTTTATATTCTTATTCAGCAACATTTATATAATCCAGTAAAAATTTATTAATTTCCTTACTGATTGATTAAACTGACCATTTGTACCAATTGTTTTTTTCTAACAAAAATAAAGGTTGCAGATAGAAGATAGTATTATACCTGAAGGACTATAAGGTAGATGTGTAAAGGGCTAGGTAGAAGATACTTTCAGACAAAGAGATACAGTTATATTTTAAAAAATATCGTTGTCACTGTGTTAAGTTATTATCATAATAAAAAAAAAATTTAGAAGATTATCACAGCATTAAAACAATACACATAAAACAAATTTAAAAATCAATTCACATAAAAACCTATTAATGTACTTCCTTAGAAATTAAAATGACAGAAATTTATTCATCCTAAAACAAATGTGAATTATTTGTAATCATATGACTAAAATAAATACATTCAAATAACTATGAAAAATGACTATTTGGTATGCATGAATATAAGATCAGAAATAAAATCAGTTTTTTACTAATTATTAAAAAATCTAATAATTATTATTCACGAAAATTTGGCAGTAATAATTTACATCTCTTGTTGTCTATTCTCTAGCACATGCATTCACAATTTACATCACATTCATTCATCCTCTTCCGGGTCAAAAAAAATCAATTCACTTCTCTTAAAAAATTTAAAATTATTAAAATTAATAAACTTGATTATCACAGCACTAAAGCAATACACACACATCTTAAATCACAGTAAATCAGCATATAAGGAAAAGTTGAAGTTCTGCACATAAATCACGATGTAAAAAATTAGTGCATACTCACATAAAAAAAAAACATAAGGAAAACACATATGTTCACAGCATATAAATCATAGCATACACACACATAAAGGAAAAGTACATAAATCACAACACATAAGTCATAAACACATAAATCACTTATTCTTTCTTTCTTACAGCACATAAATCATAAATCACATAAATCACTCACAACACATAAATCACTCACAACACATAAATCATAAACGTATGTATAATCATAGCACATAAATCACATAAACCACAGCACATAAAGAAAAAATATAAAGAAAACACATAAATCACGACATATACTTGATTATTAAAGAGAAGTTGAAGTTCAGCATACAGAAATGACATCCTAAATCACAACACATAAAGCAATAGAGGTCCACTGAATGTACTTGATTATCATTAGACTAAATAGTCATAGCATAATTTAAATCATAAGGAAAATCCATAACTATATATAGATTGGATGAAAAGAGGCAATAATGAAATTGAACAAAGGAGACTAATCGTCGTCATCAAGGAGCTCAAACTTCTTGCTAGGCCTTACGGTATCACTTTCATTTTGAACCTAGAAAAGAATAATAAAATGAATAAAAGGATCATAGAAGGTATCTTTTGTATTTTAAATAAATAACAACCCAAAATAATAAGATTTAAATGTATTACCTTTATATTTTACGTAATTTCTTTTGGTTGAAATGAAGTTCACTTTCACGATCTTCAAGTTCTATCGAAGTTGTACTCAAGGTGATTTCTCGAAATATTTCTATATTGGTAAGCATATTTGTGGACATTGAAATAGAACCATTTATCATATAGTTCTTTAATTCGTTCTTCAAAATTATAATGTTTTCCCTGCAAAAAGTTATGTATGTTAGAAATATTTAAATTTTATTAATAATTATAATAATAATATTATTTTTTCTATGAATTAAAATAATACCTCAATTTTCATAGCCTTAAAACTATTTATAGTTATATTTGCAACTTGTTCAGCCAGTTCTCCAAATATTGCAATAGATGTGTTACTTGTTGCATCTTCTATTGCCATTTCAGCAAGCAATCTAAAAGATTTAGAATTACAAATAATATCAATTTATATTCATATACATGTCTATGTGTATTTGAAATTTTATCTAGGTGTTGCTTTTGATTTGTTGTTGCAGGATTGACAATCGAATGTTTTGTTAACGTTCACTTCAGTTTTTCTTCCACAAAAGCTGCAGGCTGTATAGGACCTTACATTTAAAGACTTCACTTATTATTTGATATAAACTTGTCTACATTAATATAATGAGTTAGTTCTCGAAATTAATATATAAAATAAAGCTTAAATCTTATAAAATTGGTGTTACCTTATCATTTGTTATTTCACTGTTGAATTTATTTAACAAGATTTCAGTGAAGTTTTTTTTACATTAGTAGCTTTGGAGAAATTTGATCTCTGCTTGTCATATATTTTCTTTTTTTTGTAGATTAAATCTCCATATTATTCTTGACTAACCTGAAAGAAACAAAAGACAACATATTAATATATATATTTATATTTACATGCATATTGACATTAAAGAAATAGAAGATATAATGATATTAACATATTATGATACCAATTTTTGAGTTCATCGCATCTTTCTGTAGTTGGATTAATGAAAATAGTGGTCATCGATGTTGTAGAGAGATATATCTGCTTGGAAGTCTTGAGTAAGATTAATATTCTTACATATCTACATATGAATAGTATAAAAATGAAGATTTGCAAGTATGTAACGATTACCTCAATATGTAGTTCGTTTTAAACTTGTTGCTATTATTATAGGTCATGAATAATATCTTTCGTCAATGCCGATGATGTCACAGACGTTTCCTATTGAATTGGTAGATCTTGCGAATGTACGTAATGGTTTTGCTTCTATTATTACCACAGTTATATCTTCATGAATAATTATAAGAATATTAACAATTTTATTTAAATATGAATTATTGATATAATTTATTTATATTATGTAAAATTAAGATATATTTATGAGGTTATTATTGTTCTGAGCAATTTGTAGTAGGTCTCTTATTGTTGTGCATATAACATTCCTTTGCTGAATTCCATGATCACCAGTTACTTTAACAATTTCTGATTTTCTCGTGAGTTTAATTTGCTTGTCATTGTTCACTGCTCGATATTGTGGATTTATGGATGAAATCAACACATTCGATATGTAGTATGCATGACCTTCGCGAATCAAATTATCAAAGATTTTGACATCATCACCAAAACAAACAGCTTGTATTTGGTTTTCGTATTATCATAAAAATTTTATTTATTAAATAAAAAATAAATAAATAAAGTCTTCATGGCAGTGAAGAATTTAACTTTTACCTGTTCGTCCATAAAAATATAGTTTTGGTATATAGTGTTGGAATTTCTGGAATTTTTTATGTTTGCTTTTTTAGTTACCAATAGCTTTAATGTATCCATTATAATCCCTGTTGAAATCGTTGATAGCAACACACTTGAGGCCATCTGTAGATAATAGATTCATGTGTTATTTGAAATTATAAAAGAAATATGTGAAGCTTGATTTCAAATTTATAGGACAAGTAAAGAAAAAAAATACCTATGTAATTTTGCACTTGTGCAGTCATATATTGTAATGTACAAAAAGTTTCTTGTGAACAACATTTCTTGTGAACAACATTTCTTGTTTCATTGTGTATATCTCGTTGATTTATTGGTTTGATAAGGATTGTGTCTGATGATGTACGTGATAATACTATATATAGTTGCCCGTGTGCAAAAGTAGATTCAGGTAAGTATATTCCAACTTTACTTAAAGTTTGATCTTGAGATTTATTTATAGTCATTGCAAAGCATAGTTTAATTGGAAACTGTTTTCTAATGAACTTAAATGGAAGCTTGGATACTCCTGAAGTTTGTAGAGGAATTCTTGGTAGAAGAACATGCTATTTTTTTTTATTTTCAGTAATGATCTCAGCCTTAATTACATTTTTGTCAATTTTTTTTGCAGATGAGACGAGAACCATTTGATAGTCTAGACACAGGATCCAAATTCCGCAATACCATTACAGGACAATTTTCTTTCATTATTAGCTTATGAGGTGGTAAACCACTTGGTGACAAATTATTAAGGAAGTATGTATTAAGTAACATGTTATCTTGTGATTCAAGAATCGAATTGAAACTGTAGTATTCCTTTTTGTTCTCCTGGGAATTTATCAATAATCATATTATTGATTTTGTCAACATATTCATTCTTCACTGCAAGGATCGCCATGTCAGCAAAGTTATATAATCCAATAACATTTGAATTGTTTGTATAGATGTCAGAAATTAGATTTTGGATCGAATCATCTTCAGATTGGTTGTATGATATTAATTTATCAGGTACTCTAATCCAATTTTTTTTAATTGTAGTTTCATCCTCATTTTCAATTTTAAGTACATATTCAGAATATTCTGGATCATTTATGGTCTCATGTTTCTAGTCAGGTACATCTTTCTAAGATATGGTCATAAAAATATTATTCTGCTATTATTTATGCTAATATCTTCAGATTCTCCTAATATTATGAAAGAAATCTGTCGAAAGTCACCACCAAGAATTATAGTTTTACTACCAAATATTATATCACATTCCATTATATCTTGAAGCGTTTTATGAAGAGCTTCTATATAATATTTTCTATTTATTGTAACTTCATCTCATATTATGAGTTTAGATTGACGTAGGAGTTCAGCTGTTCTAGATTGTTTACTGATATTGTATGTGCTAGTATCATTTATGTTTAAAGGAATTTTAAATCTAGGGTGGACTGTTCGGCCTCCAGGTAAAATTGAAGCGGCAACTCCAGAAGTTGTTGTAGCCAATACAATTTTCTTTCGGCTTCTCACATATGCTAATTCATTTTTGATCTAAATTTTTTTATTTATAATTATATAAAAAGGTTTTTCTTGAACCACTCGGCCTATCTATAAAGAAAGCAGCTACTTCCTTGGAATCGATTGACTGTATAATTGTATTATAGATAAAATGCTGTTCTGAGTTTAACATTGAGACTAAATTGATTTCTTCTATTGAAGGCTGTATTGATAATTCATCTTCAACTTCTTTCCAAGTTTTTATAGAGTGTTTATTAAGCTGTCTTGTAATTACTGACATGTAATTTTAAATATTTTTTCCATTTCTTGTAAAAAAGGTTCTATACTGTTGATAGTTGCATCATAAATTTCATCAGAATTACTTATATCATGCATGAAATCTTCGGAAAGCTTAGTGTAGTAATCATTAAGAAGGGCTTCGGGATTTTCTGATGTGCAAAATACCAATAATGTAGCAAATAATCTTCGGAATGTATCTGGCATTTTGAAAACTGCTGCCTCTGCTAAGCATTCGTGAATGTTATTATTAAATTCTAGAAGACCTCTTGTAGTAGTAGTCGACTCGAGCCAGATACATTCCGAGCCGGCTCAAAAATGAATTGAAATCGGCTCGAAGTCGATTGGAATCGACTCGAGCCAGCTCGAAGTCGAATCCAATCGAGCTCGAGTCGATTTCGAGTCGATCGAAATGTGATCAATTCAATTTTGAGCCGGTAACGGCCCTAACTCTAATGTAGCAGAGATCCCATGGGTAAACAATAAGTTTTAGATTACAAGTAACGGCCCTAACTCTAATGTAGCAGAGATCCCACGGGTAAACAATAAGTTCTAGATTTTTTTTTCACAAAATCTTTTGAATTTATTAAAGAAAGCTCAAGGTTTTTGCATACAAATACAAAGAGATACTAATTCTAAAAATATTATACATATATATATATATGTACACATGTATGCATACAGCACTAAAATGTATTATTAAATATGTTTGGAGAATATATTATTGTCTTAAAATGCGATATTCATGAGTACTAAAATGACTATAATTCAAGAATCCATGGCTTAAGATAAAATATTTCAAATATCTTTTAACAGAAATTAACCAACTTGCTAATATGTTATATTTAAAAAACATTTGGTTCAATATTATTTTAATATTATATTATATTATTTAAAAATAATAATTATTTAATTTAATAATATTTATAAATAATGTTTTTATAAAATTATTAATTAAAATAATATTTAAATATTATATTATTTAAATTATATAATATAATATTAAAAAATAATAATGAACTACACACTCCTTTAATACTACTTGTGTTGTATATATTCTACATTGCTCTGTTTGGTAATAAGAAAAAAAAATTTGGTTAAAATTTTTAGTGATTTTTAAAAAATATTTATGATGTGAAATAAAGTAAGTTGATTATATTAAAAATTATGTATAATGTGCAATAAAATTGATTGATTTATTGAGAATTGTATTAGATGTAAAATAAAGTAATTATTTAATGTTAAAATTTGTGTGAGATGAGATATAAAATAATTTTTTAAATTTTTTTAAAATAAATTTAAGATTTTGGTCATGTGTAATTTTAATCATGATTTTTAGTCTATTGCCAAACAGGGCCTTAATTTTTTATGCAGTACAGTGTTGTCAAGCAGAACCTCAGTGACAAGCTGATAGCGTGTCAAATATTCAATTGTGCTAAGAACACCACAGCAAATGGCCTCCGCTTACATTATCACATAATAATTCAGCATCTGTTTGCAAATTGCTGTGAGATATTGAAAGACATTTATTTTTATATATTCATAGTAACACAAAACACATTCTTTTTTTTTTTTTTTTTTTGTGTGTGTGTTCAAACACAATGCTAGCTGCTTTGCTGAGCTCCATCCACACTCTTCCTCAGTAGTTTTATAATTTCCGCTGGCTCTGCGGCCCCAAAAATGGAGCTTCCGGCCACAATGCAATTTGCACCAGCAGTGGCTGCTGCTTCAATGGTTGAAGGACCCAACCCACCATCGACCTGCAAAGATAAAATCCCACATACATATAAATTCTCCAATTGATATTAAATTTAAACCAACTAAAAATCAATGGCATGCAGTCAGCTATGCCTGAAATTTCGGATACCCGGCATAGCCATTCATTTAGAGTTACTAAATCAAATTCTGGATGTACCCTGCCTGCTGCCGAATCCGAAATTAGCCTTGCCGGCTAGAGGGAAAAGTTGGGTAATGAGTTGTTTCTTTGTGGCTGAATTTAAAGAGCAACATTTTAAGAGGCTCAAACTTATCCTTGTAGTGATAAAAAGTAGAGATTTTTACCCGTATGACACAAAAAATTCAATATTTACTTATTAGACACCCTAAAGTTAAATATTACATGACACACACTTATTTATTTTAATTTTACAACCAACACCCTAGTTAAAAAATTCTTACATTTTATTTAAGTAAACCATACTTAAGTTATGTTTTAACTTAAATAAGGTCCATAGGAATAAAATCTAACCCCTTTTGTATCTTAAATTAAATCTAATCGTTAAGATGAGCATCTAACGATTAGATTTAAAATATTCTACATAAATAATAGATTTAAATAGTTTTTAACATGTAAGATTTAAGTTAAGGTGCATCGAAAGTTAGATTTTATTCCTATGAACTTTATTTAAGTTAAAACATAACTTAAGTATGGTTTACTTAAATAAAATGTAAGAATTTTTTAACTAGGGTGTTGGTTGTAAAATTAAAATAAATAAGTGTGTGTCATGTAATATTTAACTTTAGGGTGTCTAATAAGTAAATATTGAAGTTTTTTGTGTCATACAGGTAAAAACCCCTAAAAAGTATCACCCAACTGTAGCTGGTTGACATTCTTGGCATAGAATTCTCATTGTAAAGTCAAATTTGAATTAGCATCTATGATGGTGACAGAGATATCCAGCTTCATTTGCAGTAGAAATGCTCTACGAACACATCAAACTTGTGGCGTACATATGTCAATATGATAAGTGCCAGAGATATTTCTTAATTTCAAAATTGTGATTAGTGTACAAAACAAGCAATATGATCGAATGCCGCTAGCCATTCGATCATATTGCCAACACCAATCACCATCATGGCTGTTTCTGCGTCGGCATGCCCCAAGTGCGATAGAAAGAGGAAATAGTGTTGTTTTTTCATCATCCCTCCACATAGCAGGCCATTTCTGCTATGTTAGTTGTGGTGTTAGTAATAGAACTAACTTAAGAGCATATTGTGCATACATAAAGACAATTTATGACCTTACATAGCCATAAAATACCCTTACATAACAAAAACAAAATTGTCTTTACATAGTCATATGTAGCTTTTATGTAGACATGGCCTGTTATGTAGAGGGATGGTGAGCAAACGACGCCATTTCCTCTGTCCATCATGTGTGGACCTGCTTGCATGCGCATCCGCAGGTGATTGAAGTCTGAATAGCTAGGCTGGTTCGCGGTCCGGACATAATAATTTCTCATGCTAGGAGGTTGCGTGAACAATAATAACAATAATTCAACTTTAATATCAAACCATTCAATTCTGTTTGATGTGCATTAGTGAGTACAAATAATCCATCATAAGATGTGGTCTAAACTGATTGCCAACCTATTTCAACCTTCCTTCGTTTGGGCTTGGACCTAGAAGTGAAGGTTTGGCTAGGTCGATAATAGCTCGAAAGTCAGATTGATATTTAGCTTAAATTGAACTCGAATTAGGATTGTTATGCCGAGCCACAAGCCGAGTTTGACATGGTCAGATCGGATTGCAAAATACAATTTATATATTTGTTTATATAATAAATTGTTATTTGTTTTTATACAAGTATGTGTGATTCAGTGGCTACAGTATATGTTATGCAGGCCTGTATGAATCATAGTAAAGGTACTTTAAGTTTTCTTCCCAAAATAATTCTCAATTCTTTGAGGAGCTTGAGCTGACTAAGATTCAAGCTAGCTAGAAATTGAATGCTTGTTGAGCTATAAGCTTGAGCAGTGTATGGCTTGACTCAAACTTTGATCACTCATCCCTATTTGGAACTGGCTAAGCAAAAGAAACCAGTAAAGCTAAATGCAATGCAAGCGGAATACATGGAGGTTATATGAATACGTACGAGTTGATGTGCACATTGAACAGTTTACTTTGTTGATTGATGCATGTGATTTCAAAGTCACAAGGATTAAGAGGATATAGATTACATTTGAAACTGATCAGTATAGGTGAATATAGAATTTCTTTTACCTCCACATCAAGAGAAGGGAATCTCTTCCTCAATGCTCGAACCTTTCCAAAAAAAGAAAATAATACATGGTGTTTCAATGAAGCGTATAAAGAAATACAGAAGAAAAACTCAACAGACATTTAAGCCATTGAGCATTTTAAAAACACTTAAATGAGATGAGAGAGCATGAACCTTGTCCATCATCTCTAGCATGAATTTTTGACCACCAAAGCCAGGTTCCACTGTCATCACCAGAACCATCTCAACAGAATTTTCATGTTCAACCTGAAAAGCATTAGAAAAAGATGTGTTAAGTCTTAAAGAATTACAGTAATGAAATTCCCGTGGAAAATGAACAAACAGAAATATAAGGTTCCAAAGGAAAAAATAATTGAAAGACAACTTTCTGCTTCCTCCTAGTAGTTTAACCTTTCCTTCATTCAGCTCTGGTACAAGAAGCAATAGTAAATACTTAATCCCAAACTAGTTGAGGTGACTGTGAATTACTTTTATCCATTTAGCTCTATTTAAAGCAAAGCCTTCCGCAAGCAAGAGTTAACTTCGTGTGGAATGACTATATTACAAGTCATTTGTACTGTTTCCTTCATCTCTTTAACATCACGACTTCGATTGCCTAGAATTTATACACAAGGGTATCTATAAGTCTATGCCAAATATCATTCAACAATCTTAAATATTCCCCCCTAATCTTACCATCTGTAAGTATCATGCCACCATCACTCTGATATGGTGTCATTGTTTATGCAGTCCACCATAGTATGAACACTCATTCATCCCAATCTCTACATCTTTTCTAGCTAGCCATATGAATATTTTGCCACTGCAATGTAAGTCATTCATGTATTGAATGATTTAATGTGTTATCCATGTAACAGATCCATCATCAATTAAATTTACTAATTCAGACAAAATCCACAGATAAAGCAAAAACTCACATCAGATATAAGCTCTTAATTGATTGAACTGTAAGGTTTTATTGATAAAAACGAGAAACTCATATCTATGGTAGAACCAAACAATGATTCCAAACGTAAAATCTTGACCCGTATGAGTCAAGTAGGCAGCTTAGGATTTGTTATAACTAGGCAATTGCTACTCACAGCTACTTTAGGGTTTTAATTGAAACTCGAAACTCAATCGAAATTAACTCAACTTCTGATTCGAATCAAAATCGATTTGAATGCTTTAAGTCAACTTTTGAGTCATATCTTTGACTTCAATCAAGTTTTGAGTCAATTTTGAGTCAAAAGTGACTCTTTTGAAATTATGTTCGAGTCAACTCGATCATATATAAATACTTTTTTATTTCTTTGTTAAAAGATTACGTATTTGGTATGGTGGTTGGGTTTAGGATTCACAAAGATGAGGTCATGTGTTCAATTTCCATGAATAAACCTCATCTTTTCCAATTACCTTTTTTTTTATAAAAATATTGATTTCAAGTTGACTAATTGGATTTCGAGTTGACTCAAAATCAAAACATTTTGAATCAAATTGACTCAAAATCAAACAATTTTGATTTCAAATCAATTTCGAACTGCATTCTTGTACTTTTATTCGATTTCGAGTTAACTCAAACGTGATTGAAATTGACTCATTGCTAGCCTAGCTACATAAACATAAAATAGAAGGTACCTAGAGCCACGAAGCTCCATTGCTTTGAGATTTATGGAAAGCTAATGCTAATGCATGCAGCCTTAATCCTACACCATAGCAAATGGGCTTTTTTTTTTCCGGAACAACTAAGAGTCACTAAGACTAATATGCTCATCACATCATCAACAGCCTCATCGAAAATATTTGAGATCAATGTGTATCCTTTCATTTGTTAATTCAATCAAATGCAAATTGTGGTGCTAATTCTAAATTTTACAAATCTTCTTTTATAATACCAACTTAAGTTACCTATGCTACCTTTGGCCTATTCCCTTTTCTTCGTATTCTTTAAATCATAATATTAAAGGTCATTAGATGATAATCATGATACAATAGGAAATCAGTTGAAATAGGATCCTGCAGCCTCAACATTAGCATTCGCCACATACATCAGGATCTATAGAAAGGCATCAAAGAACTTTAAAAGAACCAGCAAAATATGGCGATGAACATTTATACTTGACTAATAGGAAAAGTAAGCAGATTGTTTTGTTGCATGGTTTAAACAGTTTTCAGAATACATTTCAAGAGTAAAAGCTGATGAAACCTAACAGACAAGTATTCAGTCGATAATCACAAATGACATTTACCAAAAAATGAATTAAACATTCGTTCACAATCATACAGAAGCATAACATGCTTGTTAATGCTAGGAATTGCTAAGGAAAATCAGAGAAGGCAGGCTTACCAATGGGTAAACTTCTTCTATTGGTGTACTCGGCTTCACAGCTACACCTGGTCGCATGCCAGCTGATTTAATTCTCTGGACAAGTTCTCGCCAATTCTCTAAGGCATGGAGTAAACAAGCAGAATTAAATTACATGCTCTGACTAACAAACGCATAAAAAAAATAAGAGGGGTCTAATATGTTTTAAGATTGCAAGAAAATATATCAAATCAAAGCATAAAACTCCAAACACAGACTAACATCTTCAAGATTAGACTGGAACTCAAAAGAAAATTAGATGTGATATACACCTTTAGATACTTCAACATGAAACGTAAAGCCTGAAGCGCCAGCTTTAGCTAATGGTTCCACATAATCTAGAGGATTTGTGACCATAAGATGGCAGTCCAAATATGCCCTAAGAGTTAAACAAGTCGTTAACTTTCCTGGATTAACTAAAAATGAAAAATTCAAACAGCGTTTAGTTCAGATTAACAGTACTTTGTATGCTTCCACAAACTTTCAATGACTGGAGCTCCAATGGTTAGATTTGGAACAAAGTGCCTATCAGGTAAGGGGAACACAAGTTTTATTAGAGGATTCAAGTATGTCAATAACACAAACTACAATATAGTTATTTCAACAAAAAGCAGCAGTGTAGGTGATTGTAATATTAGTTAGAAATGTGGGTTTTAGCAAGCTTTGGGAAAGTTTTTCATAAATAAAGCAATAGAAAGGCTACAATGTCATGACAAAGGTAGAATGGCAACCACCAATATTCTCACACCAGCACAAAAAAAGTGCTGGTAGGTGATTAAAAACTAAAAATTGAAGTCATTAGTTTGTCAAGGGTAGTTAAATAGAATCAAACCAGAGATATCATTTTCCGTATTAAAAGTGTCCAGTAAAAAGAAGAAGACCATAATAACTAAATGTTGGCTCAGAAGCCAGATTTGCATGGTGCAATGACATATAACATCTCATGTGCTATCCACTAGTCATCCAAGTAACAATATGATCCTCTCATCGAACCACTTTGCTCCCAACTCTGACCCCTCTTGTCAAACCTCCATGACTGAAGAAAAAATGGAAAATGCAAAACATGCAATTGATTCATATTCAACTGTGAAATCTTTTTTTTTAAGTGTTCAATTATGAAATCCTGCTTTCATCTTCTTCGTCATCTCTTTAACATCAAAACAACCAATGGACATGTTCATGTCACTCATATAAGACATGAGTCAAGAACAAGCTAATATTTTTCAATATACCAGAATAAGGAGATTAAAAGCACAACTTTCATTTCCCTTTATATAGCAAGAGAGCAGGGAGGCTGAAATTAGACCTGGGACATTGTGGATTACAGCATAAACATGAGTAACGTTGGAAAAATCACTTACCCATCCTGCACATCAAATGGAAGACAATAAGATCACATTAGTATCTCCAAAGGCATCATTTATAAATTTATCAAAATTTAATTCAATACATTTGAGAAACAAATAGGGGCTCAAAGAATAATAATAATTTGATATTTGGATCGATATTTAGCTCGAATTCAGCATGAATAGAATTTGTCGAGCTGAATCACTAGACATATTTATAGCTTATAATTTTATTAAGCCAACTTCAAACCATGGTTAGAGCGGATCGATTTGGATTTAATTATGCTTGATTTTTATTATATATAAATAATGAAATTTGTTTATATTATATAATTGTTTATGATTTTTATAAAGGAATGTTCGACTTAGTGGTTATGGTATGTGTTAGGCAGGCATGTGGGACTGACTGACCCAAGTTTCAAAGTAATTCTCTATTCTTTGGGGGTGCCGAGCTAACTTGATTAATGTTCAAGCAAATTGTTTGCTAGCTCAAACTCAATAATTTCGACTCATGATCCATGCTTAAGCAAATCAATTAGCCGAGCTTGAGCTGCATAGCTCGACTGGAGCTCAATTGTTCTCGTCGCTAGAAACAAAGCACAATCAGCTTATTTGGGTAACACCTAAGGAAAACACACTTAGATGATAAAGGAAAATTGCTTATGAGACGACAAACGATACTTCAATTTGTTGACAAAATGCTTGCTTCAGCAATATCAAAAACAGATACGAAAAACAATTTAGATTGAAGTTTAGAACAAGAAGCTTCTCATATCCATAATCAGAAGCGCTTACGGAGGGAAAAATTTTACTAGATTTTACAATCCGATGAACAGAAACAAGAGGAAATATAAAACTTCCCAATCGAACTACCAGGTCAACTGTTTTTTCTTTCCTACATTCATTGCTGATTAGAAAGAAGGAAATAGCTATATCCTTGACCTAATCGAAAAAACACAGTCAAGATCATCTTCTCGAACATCTGTTAGATAAAATCTCTCAAAATCAAATAAGAACTGAAGCTCAGCTTAGCAGCAGATAGATTGTTACCATGATGTCCATGTGGAGCCAATCCGCGCCGAAACGGATCATCCGCTCGGCCTCCGACGCCAGATTTGCGAAATCCGAAGAAAGCATCGACGGCGCGATCTTCGCCACCACCGCCATCTCTCTCTCTCTCTCTCTCCTGCGGAGGACACGGGGTTTGTTGGATGGGAACCACTCTCGAGCCGGACCGGTCTTCTGAGCGACTCGGATCGGCTCAAATCAATAATAATTAATTCTTGAGAGAATTACATACATACCCCTTAAATTATCTTGAATTACATATTAAATCCCTTATTTTTTAATTTTACAACTTAACCCCTAAATCATCCAAAAATAACATATTTAGGTCTTTCTCAAGATTTTCAAAGTATGTTTTTTGCTGATTTATAATTATTTGGATGTTTATTACCAATAATATATATATATACAAATATTACAAATATATTTACAAATACATGTATTCTACTAGTTTTCATTTTTGGATGATTTAGGGGGTTAAGTTGTAAAATTAAAAAATGTGGGGTTTAATATGTAATTCAAGATGATTTAAGGGGTATGTATGTAAATGCCCCTTAATTCTTTCTCTTTTGCGGACCTTGGGTTTCGACCTGCTAGTTCGGCTTACCGCAAGCATCGACCGTGATGATTAGTGCAACAACATTCATTCTATCAAATACGATGATTAAGCTTATCCTCTCAACAGCGGATACAATATTTCGTCGGCTCCAGCTGTCGCTAGCAGAGCGCCTTATCAGCACAGTTTTCAATTCTCACGCATCGCGAAAATCAAGACGTCGCATGCTCCAGCCATCACACATAAGGCGCGACCAACAAGAGGTTGCATGCTCCACCCACTGCTTCCGGTTTCTCCGATGGCCGACAGTGTTGGGATTACCGGCATGGATGAAATGCAGTATCCCCTTTCGATGAATTCACTGAACTCCACTACAACTTGCTTATAAATACCTCTAGATGAGACGAAACTAAGGGGACACATATAACAGGCTAACAGCAAGAAAGCTAGAAATAGAAGAGCTCTCTCTGACATACCCATCCTATAATCTAGCCTGTACTAGTCTTTCGACTAAATTCCTCTGTTTTTAGTGAAATCTTCCTCACTTAACTTTTCAGTGGACGTAGGGGAAGTCCTCCCTGAATCACCTTAAATTCCTGCGTATTTTTCTGAATACTTTTTATTTTTAATTAATTCTTAATTATCAGGCTTAGTTCTCTGCGTACCGCTGTCTCTTGGAATTCCTTCTTACGTCAACATTCATATTTTACTCTTAAATTGTATTCTTTAAATTTTCATTTAAGCAAGATAATATCATGAACAACATGCGGTGCTACTTACAAAATTAAAATGCCTATTCTCTCACTAACTATGCATTGAGCAGCGGTTGATCTCTGGCCTTGGTGAAAATTCCAAATTAAAAATTAGGGGTAAAATTAATTAGATAAGAAAAATAAAGAATTTAGAATAAAAAAAAGAGACAAGGAGTGCTTCTCTTATTAATAAATGTTCTCTTTAATAAGAATGGAGAAGAGTTGGGGCCAACTGCTGCTTGTCTTAAAAAAAACGTAGTTGAGAAGAGCTAGTTAAATAGCGCTTGAGAGCTTTGGATGAACAGTAGGTGAACAATACTTAGTTAGCTAGAAGGGCTCTCTTTTCTTAAGGGTGGAATCTCTTTTCATCATAAATGAGTTTATTTATAGTAAAAAAGATAGTAAATAAGTGAAGGTAGGTTAGGTGATTTTCATTAATGAGGTAATAACTAAACGGCCCAGCAATGGTAGGGCCTACCCACATTGCCTGATAGCCTTGGTATTAATAGCAGATACCCTTTTGTCACTAAGAGACAGTCACATCATAGAGTGAGGCAATGATGAAATAAGAGCTTGTTAACTGGTTATCTGTTTGGCCCAATTGTTTGAATGAGTTTGCTCTGATGGACTGTTCAACGTTAATCCAGATAGGTTATTCGTGCTTGTTTGGGTGCACTGTTCTAGTAATGATATTGAATTAAACTCATTCATGTGTCATAATTGTATAACATGATAGCTCTTTTCCTTAACACCCAATAAATAATCAGACTTAACCGCAAACATTATCAACTTAAACAAACATAAATCTACTTTTAAGTCATAAGTACTTGATTCAAAATTTAAATCCTCTCGAATTCAAATCATCACAGGTTCAACTCGTATGTTTTTTTTTTGCATAAAGTATGTTGCAAGTTTTTTGATGCAATTTAGTATCTGCTTCATTTCTGATTTAGTTTTTAATAATTGATGGTTTAAAATGAAAGTTATTGCTGAATGTTTTCCAGATATTAAGATCTAATTCTACGTTGTGTATTTTGTTATAATATTGTGCTATGAAATTTATTTGACCAATATTTTTTATTTATTTCTAAAATATTATAATTTTTTTTTACATGTGAAAATTATGATGATCTGATTCAAACTTTGAAACTTCTTGCATTTCGAAAAATTCTTTCCCTACTAAATCTCTCGTATATTTTTCGTAAAATCTAAAATTGTAATCTTTTAACTACTAAAAATGTATTTCTCAAACTTGAAATTATATTATTTTAAAGTTTATTTTGGTTCTTTTTAAAATTTATTTAGAATTTAAAATCTCAACTCAATAATCGGCCCACAATGTATATACTGTTATTTTAATAAATATTTAATTAAACTCTTTTCTTTCTTTTGTTCATTTTAATTTTGGGTCTTTACATTCAGTAATGTATTCTAAAATTAAGTTTTCATTGTCAGCTGAGGAATATAATCGAATAAAAATAATTAGCATGAAATATATATATAGAAGTATTTAGAATGCTAAAAATTAAAAATGAATAAGTTGTTATACATATTTGATATTTCCAAATTTAAAAATAAAAATTAAATATTAATATTAGATAATTATTATTGTTGCAAAATTAAAATAGTTTAATGTTGCAAATTAAAAGAATTTTGAAAATTAAAATTAGAAACATACTTCGTTAATAAAAAATTTTGCCACTTTAATATACAAAAACGACTCCGCTGGGGATCGAACCCAGAATCTCTGGTTCCGTAGACCAGCGCCTTATCCATTGGGCCACGGAGTCAATTTTCCTTTTTGAGTTACAAATCATAATATAATATATATAAACATATGTATAACAAAATAAAAGATATAAACCAAGAATCCAAAGGGAGATGCAATACAATTAATCCTTATAATATATAAAATTATTTGGTTCAAATATGTGACTTTCTTTCTTATTTTCTTATAAATTTGAGTTAAATTTGAGCCAATTAAGCTCATCTCGCAATTAAAATTGTATTTAAGTAAGTTATAATGCGTAGCATTTTATTTAAATGATAAAAATAAATTTACGTATGAAACATCTTTTATTTAAATGATATAAATAAATATATAACTTAATAAATAAAATTAATTCACAATGATTTATCTACTCATTATGATTTCTTTTCTATTTCTATTGGCCACTAAGTCCACCCTTTCTTATCAAACTTACTCATAAATATTTAATTTTTTTGTTATTTCTATTATCATATTTGAAACGAGAGGAACATAAAATTATTTGACAGATTGGACTGTTTAGCTCTAGCTCCAAAACTTAAAATCAAAACTAAAATTATATTAGATTAAATAATAATAATAATAATAAATAAAATTTTATTATATATTTAAAAATATTATTAAATTTTATATGCTCAATTATTTTTAATAAAATTGTCAACTTTATTTCACATCATAAACTTAATATATTAGTCTAAAATGTAAAATAAATTTATAATTTTATTTAAAATAATTGAGCATGTAATATAAAATAAAATTTTTTATATTAAAGTTTGTATAAGATATTGTAAAAACTTATTTATTATTATTATTATTATTTTTAATTAAGTATTATTTTGATTTTGATTTTAATTCTAGGGCCAAATAGGACTCATATTCAGGATTGAGATTAAGGGGACATTTGATTTGTTGTTATTTTATTGTACGTTATATAATATAGATGTCATGACATCTAGATGTATTTTTTTTACTAATAACTTTATAATCTAATAAAAGATTATTTGTAGATGTCATTGAATCAAAAAATTATTTTTTCTAGATAACATAACATAATATTAAGATAACATCAAACTAAATACCTTCTAAATTTCATTGCTCGCACAATTTTATCTGCTTAGTTTTCCTGATTAGATTTTTTTTTTAGAGTTTTAGTACTAATATGGAGGAAATAATTATTTTGAGTTGCACTTCTATTATTTGTTTATTTCTTATATTAGCAATTTTGCAATATTATATTTTGCATGTTTAATTGTTCTATTTGTCAGATTATATTTTATTCATATATCTTATAACATCAAAATGTTATATTATATTATTTTAAAAAATAAATATTTAATTTAATAATATATATAAATAATTTTTTAAAAATTATGAAATTATCATTAACATATGAAAATAACATGACATAATATTAAAATAATACTAAACAAAACATCTTTTTAAATTTTTTAAAATACTTTATAGAGCATTTTGGATTTAGAAGTTATTATATTTTAGAGGTTTTTAGAGGACTCTAATTTCTGTTTAAAAAATATCTTTATATTTTTTACATTTTGTTAATTATCTAATTAATCAAATAGAATATATATATATACATATATATATATATATGTATATATATATGTATATATATATGTATATATATATGTATATATGTATATATATATGTATATATGTATATATATATTTGGTCGGCGGTGCATTGCATGACATGCTGTGAAATGGCGCGCAGATGGAGCTGGTTCGGATGAACCGCTCAAGCTATCGGCGCGAACCCTATCGATTGTAGAAATCTCCAGTCCACAGTCCACACTGTTCACGACTGCACGGCATGGCGCTCCTGCTAAGGCCACCAACGGTGGCCGCCGCGCGGTGTGTTTCCCGCCACCGACGGATCCACCAGCCGGTGGCCTTGCGGGCGAAGGTGGTTGCCACAGATTCTCCCTCCTTTTCTCACGAGAACCCTATTCTTCACCTGGAGCCCGCATCTTCTTCCTCTTCCTCCGTTGCGGTCCTTCAGTGCCAACATTTCCGAACGTGCGGAAATCCTATAGACCCTAGCATTCCATATTTTCATATAAGTTAACCATTTTTGTTTGTGTTGAACGCCAGGTGCTCGGGGTGCTCGCAGGAATGGGATTTGGATCGGCCGCACGTGGTAGGTGAAGCAAGCAGGTTTTTTCGGGAACTTGGCGTTTCTGATTTCATCTTCGAAAGCGGAAAACTGGTACGCTGTAGTTTGTTCGAAAGCGGGAACTTATAGTGTTTGCTATGACATATGCTTTGAATTTTGTGAAAGTCGGTGTTATGATATTTGGTGGATTTGAAATGCTCACTCTTTAGCTTGATGGATTATTCTAGTAAATGAAAATAGTAGTTGAGAGTGAAAACACTCTGGCACTGCTTCTTTTCTTAGAACTAATAATTGCATCTATGTTTTCTGTTGGAATTGAAATTGTTAAGTGATAAAGCTGTGGGCTTGGTCACCGGTCTAAGGCCTCATTCCTGATAGCTCAGTAAATTCTCAAAATTTTCACAAGCAACCAGTGGTAATCCACTCGTTTTTATTGTGTAAATTACCAAAAAATGTGGGGGTAGTAATTCTATGGGTAGGATTTTAATAAAAATTTTTTTTCTATGGGTAGGATGAAAGATATACACATTTTTATTTGAGTTTTGCAATGGTTTAGAGATTCTACGGCATAACCTATTTTGATTATGTTAAACGCTCATCACTGCTTTATATATATATTTACTCTTGTTCTCACTTATAAATATGAAATCATTCCCTTAAAATGTGGATTAACAAATTCACTAATTTGGCTATGGAAGTTATAGCTGACTGGACTAACCAACAAGGCCAAGTTTGTTGACAAACTGGTTCCTTTGGAAAAGGTTGTGCATGCCTCGATAGCCATATTTATATATCTCTCTAAAACTTTACTCTTGTCCTCACTTATAAATATGAAATCATTTCCTTGAAATGTGAATTAGCAAATTATCTAATTTGACCTGTGGAAGTTATAACTGACTGGACTAACCAAGAGGGCCATGTTGGTTGACCAACTGGTTTCTTTGGTAAAGATTGTGCATGCCAACTGGTTCCTTTTGCACAATGAGATAGAATAGGGAAAATATTTCAAATTTCTTGGAATTTGAAGGTTAAAAAATCCACTCTGATGAATATGGGCCTTCCTTATACATTTAGATAGCCTGTGATTTCTGTCTTTGATTGCAAATGCTGAATAATTATTTTTACCATCTATTGATGGTGTGTGGGACAGAAAATGAAAGTGATATTTAAATTTATCATTAGGAAAATTAATTGACAAATTATTTTAATTAAGTACAAGAATATTCATGAATAAATTATATGATAAGCAATATTCATAAATCTTGCAAATTAAATTATTTTAAAATTAAAATTAAAGTGAATCGTTTGGTAAAATAACTTATCAAATTAGATTAGGGTATCAATTTAATTTCAACAAATCAGATCTAAAGTTCAGGAATTAAGGCTAGATATTTCACAAATAAATCAATAATAATTTTCGCTCAAAGTAAATATATGGTCACACGATTAGATGCGGACGAGCGATGCTCACACGGGTCAGTGTGGATCACAATGGCGTGTCACTTGCCTGGCATGTGTGGGTGTGCGGTACGCGCGGGCCCTCGCATCTGTCTGTGCTCGGTTGCTGGCGCCTTTGTGCGCGCGGGAGCTCGTGCCTGTCCGCTTGGCGGTGCTTGCGCCTGAGCACAAACGAGCATGCCGTGCTTGCGTGGTGTATACTTGGGTTGCTCGTTGATGGTGGAGGGAGGCAGAAATCTTGTAGAAGGCATTGATGGTCGCTGCTGTGCGATGTGCTTATCATGGCAGCGGCGGCGTAGCGAGTAGAGATACCGGACAAATGACGTCGAGTGTAGAGGCTAGCAGGCGGAGGGTGTCGGGTGGAAAAGCGGAAGTGAGAAGAATAAAGAAGGTAAAGGAGATTTTTAAAAAAAATATTTGGATAGCTAGTTATTAAAAGATTCTTACTTAAGGCTACTATTACCTTTTCCTTCATCGGAATATCAACCACTTAATTCAGATGTAGGCTATGAGAAAACTCAAACATAATTTTATTAATCAATAATCACCTTCTAATACAATGCTGGGCGACCTCTTTATATAGAGAGATCCCATTAAAAAATTGAAAAATACAATGCTAAATATAGAAAATAAAGTGCCAAATAATTTTAAAAAATATGATTACAATAAAATAAAATTAGTTCCAATTATGACGAGTTTTTAAATCTCTCAAATCTGATCTTAATCAAATCAAACCAAATTAAATCTGCATAAAACTAATATAGGAATCTCCAAGTAATCTTACTCAATTTGAATTTTAAATTTGATTCAAAATGTGATGTCATTCTGACCGTCAGATTCAATGCCGATTCGTGTTCCCACCAGATGACTTGCTACTAGACATGCTGCACTTTTGGCCCTAATAGGTGTGACACATGCATCTAGCCCCGATGCATGCCATAATTTCTTTTTAATTGTAAAATTGAATATCATGGGAAGAGAGACTAGGTTTAGAGGGAAAATATTTTGATTCTTCGTGAAAGTAAAATCTTTTGTTCATTCATTATGCTACTGTTACATAGAAATTAGGGCCTATTTATAGATTGTAACCCTTACATAAAAAAGGGAAGTTCATTATATTTGCTAAATAATAAAAAGGGCAGAACATTACAAATCTACCAAGACTAATAAAATATACTAAACAATGAATAATAGAAGCCAAATATGAAATATAATATATAGGATAATTTTCTTCTATTAATATTCTAAATTTAGAGAAAGAAACTATCAACTCAATTAATAATCAAATACCTTTTTTTTGTCTCCTATTGATTCGTTCCATTGGGTATTTTATTATCATTATTTGCTATTACCATGACTTAATCTATACATTTTGAAGACAAAGGGGATATATTTTTACTATTGTTATTGTTATTATTTTATATTTATATACTTCTATTGAGATATTACATTCGTAGTTTCTGTATTTGTTCCAGAATTTCATCCATTTTTTCTAACTATTTTGCATTCTCTGAATTTTGATATAGTGGGAATGGAGGTGTAGAGCAAAGTTGGTTGTTCGAGGCACATCAGAAAGGCCTTTAATTGGGTTATATAAAGAGGGAACACATGATATAGTGGATATACCTCAATGCAGAGGTTGGTAGTATAACTTTGATCCTTCTCTTTATAAATTGCTCTTTCCTTTTAATCTCACGCATAACAAATGGAAGAAGCACCAATATTAACAAAAAACTAAAGTCTTATATTTATAGCTTCATTCCTTTTTATTTATCTAGAATTGATGCCGTTATCTTGGTCCCGTTGTTTTCTAATATGACTCCAATTATGCGCATACTTTTCTAGTTCTACTGCAGCTAAATGAATTGTCATTTATATGAAGCAAGGGGATGTGTAGATTTTAAGTTGCAGTACATTTCTTTCGGTTCTTTGCTGATTAAATAACTTTGATAATCACTCTTTGGTGAAGAAACATATGCGTGAATCAAGTCAATAAAGTTGACAAAATTTTCTGCATGGAATAAATATTATTCTTTCCAATATTCGTGTATATCTTTATAGAATTTGTTTCGATGAGTAGGTATCATAAAGTGCATTAATATCTTGTGCAGCACATCACCCAAGCATCAATGTTGCAACTGACCTTCTAAAACAAGGTGTGCCATCGGCACAACACTTTTTGTACATATCAGCTTACCTAGACTCTTTTCCTGGTGTGCATACTTTTATGCCTACATGATGTTATGTTCTCTTTTGCAGGCATTTCTGCATTAAATATCCAGCCATATGATGAGGACCTAGGTACTGGCGAACTACGATATGTTCAGGTTAGTGATTTTCTTATATATGGTTCATAAGTGAATTGGGCCGTAGGCAGTGACAGGCATTCTTTGAAGCTTATTTCATTCTGCATAATGCTGCCTCTTAGCTACACATGTAGGTGAGACTATATGGCTCATAATGTGAAACGAATATAGCTGAATGATGTGAGAGATAATGTGTAACCTTGATTGTTTCAGTTTGCTGTTACAACATATAACACATCCCTTCCAGTTGCAGAGAGAGATCAAAATGGTCAGTAGTAATTCTTGATTTGCATTACTGCAGAATGTGTTGGTAGAAGGTCAAAAATATATACATATCCAATGCGTTTTACAGGAAAAGTACAAGTTTCTCTGGTCTGGAATTCCAGAAATGAGAACTCAGAGAGTTCTGAAAAGTTGAATGCTTTGGCTGGGGTATATTGCTCAGTGCAGTAATTAAAGCTTGTGAACTCGTTATATGAAACATTTTAGAAATTTAGTTTGCCAGTGCATGGCTTCAGTTCATCTCTAGCTTCTCAGTTGACGGTGTTAGATGTCTGGCTATTTGCAGTTCTTATGGAGGCATGGTGGGCCAAGAAGTCGAGTTCATCTAGTCCACTCCATATGGGCTAACTTTCAGACATCAACAAGCAACGTAAGACCATTTGCTTTATCATTATATTAGAAATTCACCTAAAGCCATATTATTAATCAAATATTGTATACTGCTTGGACGTTCATTTCTTTGTACCTCCTTTTGCTAACTTGTTCAAACAGAAGTAATTGTATAAAATGATGTTCCCGATTAGTATGTTAAACAAGTAACTTGTAAACCTAACCTAAACCCATATTATGGATCTGAATGATATTCACCTAAAGCCATATTATTAACTACATATTGTATGAAGATCAAAAAAAAAAAAAAACTATATATTGTAAGTAGGACTGCTTATTGGTTCGGCTTTAGATACCTTGGATCAATTATACAAAATGATGGCGAAATAGATAATGACATTATTAGCAGGATTCAAGCAGGATGGGTAAAATGAAGAAATACTTCTGGTGTGTTGTGCGATAGAAAAATCCCATCCAGAGTCAAGGGTAAATTTTATAAAACTGTAATAAGACCAGCGATGATATATAGTGCTGAATGCTGGCCTGCAAAGAGGAAACATACAAATAAAATAAATGTTGTAGAAATGAGGATGTTAAGATGGATGTGTAGATATACTCGAAAGGATAGAATGAGAAATGAGTATATCTGAAAGAAAGTTAGTGTTGCACCAATTAAGGATAAACTTAGAGAAAGTCGGCTTAGATGGTTTGGACTAGACCTGGGCAATGGGCGGGCCGGGCTTGGCATGGGCCGGGCCTAAGCGGGCTTTGACTAAGTCAACTCGGGCTCGGGTCGGGCTTGGCCCGGCTTGCGGGCCTATTTTTATTACCAAGCCCGCCCAATGTGCGGGCCGGGCTACCCACGGGCTTTATTTGGTTTAAAATTATTTTTTGGACGAGAAAAAAAAAATATTTTTTTAAGTTTAATATCAAAGAATTTTATTTTTATATTAAAAAATATTTATTTTATAAAATAAAATTGATTCTAATATTCATATTTGTGTTATATATATAATAAAGTTGAGTTTCGTAGTTAAAAATTTTGTTAGGCCAAAAAATATCTCGATCTTTTATCAAAAAAAAATATCTCGATCCAAATGAAACCAAAATCTCCGAAATTTATATTCAAACATAATTTAAGTCTTAGTTATTCTAGCATATCATAATATTGTTATTTAAGCTTTTCATAATTACATATTAATATAATTTTATTTAAGTTGATAATTACAAAATCTAATAATATTTTTCCTAAAATATTAATTTAAAATAGTTAAACAAATTAATGAAAATTCTAGACTAGTAAGCTTCATGTTTTAATTTAATTTCTTAAATAACTAAAAAAAATTAAAATCTAATAAATATAATTTCAATAATATCTTTTATAATATAAATATTATGAAAAGAAGCATATATAGCAATATAATCATTTTCAATCTGGGCGGGCCGGGCTTAACTGGGCTTTGACTAAGTCAACTCGGGCTCGGGCCGGGCCAAGCCCGAATGTCGGGCCAAAATAAATGACCAAACCCGTTTAAAATTTATCGGGCTTTGGCTAGCCCGTCGGGCCACCCGCCCAATGCCCAGGTCTAGTTTGGACATCTAAATCGTAAGCCGATTGAAACTCCAATTAGAAAAATTGAGCTATTGGATTTTGCCCATATACAAAGAGGAAGAGGGAGACCAAAGAAGACATGGCAAGAAACTATAAGAAGTGATCTTAGTTACTTAAACTTAGATAAGAATTTGGTAACTGATAGAGCATAATGGAAACAAAGGATTCATGTAGCCGACCCCACCTAGTGGGATTAAGGCTTGGTTGTTGTTGTTGTTGTCAGTTGTTAGTGGAAATTTGATAGGTGTTTTGCCTGTATGTGAACAAATTTGTTTCTATTCACATAAGATGTTTCCTTTATGGATCCACTTTACTATAACCTTGATCTTATCAATATTCAAGTGGTTGACAGAAAGCCGTCAACATAAGTGTAAATGTGGCTTGCACAACGAACATGAAATAAATATCCATTTAGTATGTTTTAAAGATTGAGTCAAATAACTATCTACAAGATTGTTATTTGCAAAATATTGTCGTCTATACAAAACGTCTTTCATATGTGCAAACTATAATTAAAAATAATGGATCCGGTGTGTGTGACATAAAGTGGATTGAGTGTCAATATGCATTTTTGTAAACCCCATTCATCATCAATCTAGTGGCAGGTAACAACCAAGTAGCTTATGTAATTTATGCTGGTTCATATATTAGAGGTTTGGCTAATTTTACACTGTAAATTTTTGAGATGCTGAATAAGAGTACCCTTATATTCTTCATATATAGCTTAACACACTTTCTTTAATGTGTGTTGGAATAACCGATTTGATTCCGGATTGGGCTAATCCAGTAAGCAGCCCTAATTGTAAGCTGCTGAACTTCCATGTCTTTGTATCTTTATTTTGTAAACAGGTTCAAATAAAAATAATTAGGTAAAATGATAATCTCAATTGTTATGTTGAACCAAACTTTCTGTATTTAACTCGCAACTCTTACCTAAATTTGAAACCAATTGCGCTTTAGACTACTATGGAGTATATAAGCCAAACAAGTTTAAAGATGGTCTGGACCTGAATAGTCAGACCCCTTTAAGGCATTGTTTATGAATTTTTATAGCCAGGTACTCATTCTTCTAGAGGACTTTTTGACATGCACTAATTTTGATGAGAACCCTGTGCCATTCAAATTGATGTTTTTGATCTCCATCTATTTCTACTCATTGATCAGTTATATTTCACCTAGAAGACATTCAGATACTCGACATATAATTCACTGATCTTATTGGACTGTTTGTCCTTGTCAATACTCGTACAGATAATCTTTGGAAATAGGTGGAGGCATCTGCTTGGAGAAAGAGATTTTTGGGAACATATTGGAGGGATTGACATTTCTTTGGATCCTTTTAGCTTTGGCCAGGCAAATTCACAGGTGACATAAAGCTTCTGAGATGTACCTTACAAGAATGCGTGCTTAGTCTTTTTGTACAATGCACTAGGCTAGAGTTCATATTTTCTTCCATATTCATTTTTTACTGCTATGCCGTGAAAAGGGGGATTGAGTATGCAAATCTAGATAAGCAAATCATCTCAAATAAGCAGAATTATTTTTGAAAATTGGTTTAAAAATTAAAATATAGTGAATTGATGGTAAATAAGAATTTGATTAGGTCAATCTGTTTGTTTTTCTATAAAATCACATGTAAGAACCAAAAATAAAATAGAATCTCTCAAAATTTAATTCCAATAGTAAATCATTTTAGTTATAGTTTGATCTCTCAATCGGACAAATAATTCCAATTTGACTTTAGTATAACTTTGAAGAATTCTACCAAAAATTAGAGAATCTGAGAAAAAGAGCAAACAATTTTTTGGGTCTGCTTTTGACATCACATATGCAATGTCTTGGGCTTCACATGTTACGGGAGTGTTTGCCCCTTATCTGATTCATGCCACCTTTTTGTTTGGGCTGGTTTCTCCTTGATCAAAAGCTTCATTCTCCTATTAGAAAATGAGTAATTAACTATAGGGGATTTTGCCTATAGGATATTGTTGATTACTGGAACTTTGAAGTCCTGAGGATCATCCCTTTAGGGCAAAAATTTATTTCAAATCTGTCTCAAAAGAAAAGCTTCTTTCATTAATTCAAATACGTTCGATACACTTGTGGAATCTTCATCTTTGAGCTCATAAGGAGTTGTCAGTTTAGAGAATTGTCTTCCTCTAGCTATATACATGAGACTTTACTTGAATAAGTGATATCGGAGAGGAAAGAATGAAGCTGGATGTTGACTTGCGCATAGTGATTTCTCAAATTAATAGTTTTTATCGTATAGGAGATCAAGCGAATGGGATCCTCTAGCGGATGCATGTGCACCTGGATGTTGTATAATACATAGGCGCAGAATGGTGTTATTTTGTGGATCTAGCACCAATGTTGATGAGGAAGGCTAGCTAATGGAGGTGGCTTTTGGTTGGATGATTGCTAAGATGATGAGGCGGCACTTAAGGTCTTTTTAAATATATATGTATGTATATATATCTATATATATTTCTCCTTATAGTTAGGGTTTAGGAATTCTAAACCGAGGTGCTGACCTTTCTTTTCTTTATCCAAGATGTTAGTCACAATTTTTTCATTTATCGAAGTCCTCTCACTGCAACAGCAAGGAGGATTTTATAAAGGCCTCATTGCATTGGTGTTTGGAAATATTAATAACAGTAAGAAATCATCTAAAAATAAATGACCAAACTTCTTTGAAGGTTAATTATGTACCAATTAAATGCAAAAATAAAGTGTAATTAATCCGATATGTGATTAAACTTCAATATTCCAAAATCAACTTATATCTAATCTTCAAAAATTAGCTTTGAATCTTAGTAAGCCTAGATTAGCTCAGAGTCTTTGATCCATCCACATTGATGTAACAGTATATGATCTTGACAATTGATTGTAAAGTCTACTCAAAATGAATATCTAGTGTAATGATATCCCCACCATACATACAATTTGGATGCTATATGTTATCTATATGCACACCATTCAAGTTGGAAACTCTATAGTTTTAGGAGAAATTTGTGAGTTCTAAATCTTCACATAAAAATGTGGAATTGAGCTCATAGGAAGTTTTTTGCAACTATTTCAGAGATTATGTCGTTGTGTATAAATGAATTTCTAATAGCTAGGCACCAAGAAGTTATAATTTCCTTAGACTTTTAGGCAGGTCTAATCGAGTTAGTTTTGATCCATTGCGGGAACTACATCAAACTAAGGTGATGTGGAGCAATATGCAGATACAACCTAATTCTAGAGATCAGTAGTACAGATAACAAATAGTGATAAAGCTCAACAAGAATAATTTTAGAGGGTTGGTACGTAATAATCAAAACTCTCAATATTGTAGGCAGAATAATTAAAAATAAATAGAGTTAATAGTAATTGGATCCTTCTAGTTTGGGGTTATATGCAGTTAGGTCCCTCTAATTTCTAAATTAACCAATTTGGCCTTCTAATTTGTGGTAATGTGTAAATAGGTCCATTATTGTTAATAAAGGGACTCAATGAATGACCTTTTTTTCGATTAGTAGACTAGTTTAGCTAATGTAAAAGCTACATTAACAATTTAGATAAATATAGTGTCCAATATAATTTAATAACTAGAAAAAATATTTTATATTAGGTATCTTTATTAATACCAAAGGTGTCACATCCCTCCACCTAAATCATCCTACTCCTAATGGCAGTGGAGGTGTGATGAAAAGGCAAGGAAAGAAACGAGAACAATTGGAACCTTAATCAAATAAAATCGAACATCACAATTACATAGTACATGGTTTCCTTCTAACATCACATCACAGTTTTTTTTAATTAAATACAAAAGATCATTTAAATATATTAAGTTCAGAGCAACATAATAAAATAACAAAACAGGAAAATACAACTAAGCCTCATTCATTTCCTTCCCCTTGCCTTCTGCTTGTCTTGGTGAATGAGTACCTGCCAAAAAGACATTGGTCCACCGTACCAATGACTGAATAGACAAAAACTTACACTAAATAATAATTACATAAGCATACCGATCATTTCATAATATTATCAGCAAAACTAAATTGTAAGCATATTTCACTCATTTTTTAAATACACCATAATTTGATTAATTGAGTTAAACATTAATCAAATTTCACTTTTGTAAACCTCAGACTTTGATTCCGCTGGTTCGGCTTTTCTCAACATCGGTCACGATACTTAAGTTACAGCATTCTCCATAACATCGGATACGATAATCCTCAATCCGGTGTTTCGGTTTTTCTCTACATCAGTCATAATGCTTAAGCTACAGCATCCCCATAGCATCAGATACGATACTAATCGATTCCGTTGGTTCGGCTTTCCTCAACATCGTTCACGATGCTTAAACTACAACATCCTCTATTACATCGGGTACGATACTCCTCGATCCCGCTGGTTCAGTCTTTCTCAACGTCGGTCACGATGCTTAAGCTAAGCATCCCGCATAATATCGGATACGATACTACTCGATCCGCTGATTCAGCCTCTCTACATCGGTCACAGTGTTTAAACTATAACATCCCCTATAACATCGTATATGATACTACTGAATTGCGCTAATTTGGCCTTCCTCAACATCGGTCACAATGCTTAAACTATAGCATCCCCATAACATCGGATACAATAATTCTTAGTCCCGCTTATAAATACCTCCAGGTGAGGTGCAAGAAAAGAAAAGAGGATACATAAAACAGTAGATAAGATAAAGGAGAGATTCTCCTACGAAACATCAGAGACGAAGCTTAAACTTTTACTTACGTCAACTGGCCCTGATTTTTCGGTGTGTCATCACTCCGCCTAAACAAAATTGAATAGTTCTCAGCGACCATCCAAGATAGCACAGTGTCAAAAATCATTGTCAATCATACCCGCAGTGGTAGACTGGAGATTAGTTATATATAGTGAATAGTCCTTAGTGACTACCCAAAATAACACAGTGTGAAAGATCATTACCAATCATACCCTCAGTAGTAGGCTGGAGATCAGTAACATATTGTGAATAGTTCTCAACGACCATCACCTCAATCATTAATGCTTAATTTGGATAGACACGTACACTACGAGAAATCTGTATCTTAATCAGTTGTCGCACTTAAAATTTTTTAATTCAATTCACCTTTCAAATAAGTCCTTTAGATTTGGTATTCTTGTTGTCATCAACTCAACATATTGCCCAACAACGTTAAGTAAAATGATAGCAATAGGTATAACATTTTTTGTACTTAAACACAAGAGTATATTCATCTAAGTTTGAATCTTAAAAGAAATATCTCAGCAAAACAAAATATCTGTAAGGCTTTCAGAATTCAAAAAAATCAACTTCAAACTTCACCTTGCATGCATTGTCCAAGCATTTCATTCAACAAATAATAACATGCATTTTAATTTACTCAAAATACTAGATTTAAAGCTTGAATTCTTAAATTTATATGCATGAGCTTTGCCTACCTAGTGTTTGGCATTCTAATCAACTTTCAATTAGTATTTCTCTTCTTAGAAATTCCTTCCTCTTCCTCAGAATTTCTCTCTTTACTTGGCTTTTTTGTCCAGCTCTAAAAAGACCAAAACAGAGAGAAGGAAAGAAAAAGAAATAAAAAAGTGGGAAGAAAGCACAGCCGATGATAATCCTTGTTTTTTTAATCTAAATATTTTTTCCTATACATTGCCATGCCATTAAACAGATGGCATTTAAAGTTTCAATTCTCCTGCACATGGCATGTAGGTCATTGCACCTGGCACGATTGAATTCTAAGCTCAAAATCAACTCTTTAGGGTATAGCTAACCTACTTAACATATGATTAACACCTGGATTCAGCATTGAATCTCAGCTGTACACGCGGCATTTGGAGGCTCACTTTACTTAACATCGTGCACGACGTTTGGTTCATCGTTTGCGATATTTAATTTATTAGGCTCGCTTTTGCAGATCTCTAACCTCGCACACGATGTTTGGGCATCCGCACCTCCCAATAGAATTCAGCCAAGGTATTATTCAAATTTTAAATTCTAAATAAATATACATTTAATTCAAATTGATAAGACAAATTACAAAAGGTTCACATAAAAAACAATAAATACCTAGACGTTGACCAATTTGGTTAGTTTTAAAACTAGAGAGACCTAGTTACATATATGATCAAACTAGAGGAATCTAATTACTATTAACACGTTAAAATATTAATCAATTAAATTCTAACGAATAAAGAGATCTATGTTTATTTCAACTTGTCAAAGCTAGGGTACACAATAGAAGGTGTTCTTCATGAATTTGACCCAACAACAAAATTGCATATAGTAATGTATAAAAACACATCAGCTAGCAACTTATAAAGCTTGAGTATGATATGACAATACGAATACAATACAATACAAATATAATAATACAACGAACTGAAAAAAGTAGAATATGAATATGACAGAATACGATAGTTATATGTTTGGGCCTGTTTGATTGACCGCTTCAAGCGGGACGAAGCCGATTTAATAAAATTAATTAGCCAAACAATTCTGATTCATCTCATAAATCTGAATCCGTTTTAGAAGCGTGAAACGGCTTCGAGGCCACGAAGTCAAAACCATCGAAAATGCGGTTTCAGACTCCCGATCGCTTCTTATTTTTTCCCGGATTTTTAGAAAAAAATATCTGGGGATAAATTTAGTATTTCTCTCTAGGATAAAATTAAGGAATAATTAAATCTAATAAATTCAAAATTTGAAAAATAATGACAAATCATCTTTTGACTCATAACCACATATCTTAAATATCTCAAAATTTGATATATATCCTCATGAAAATTTTAAATTAATAAATATTCAAATAAATTATAAAATTTTGAATAAATATATTTTTATTTACTTTTATTATAAATTTTATTTATTTTTATTATTTTTGAGATTTTATTGTGAGGTGAAGTGGTTTTTAAATTAATATTCATCCAAACAAAAATAAATTAAAATAGATTCAAAACTAGTTAAGTTACTTTTTATCCAAACAGAATTTATGTTTGAAACTGCTTCAATTATCTTAAACCGCTTAAAACTTTGGATCCGATTCTATTTAGTTTGAACCTGAATCCGCTGTCAGACAGGCCCTATGTGTGTGTGATATTATCATATTTAAAATGTAGCTCATATGGTAGGCCAAAATGACTTATAAACTTTATTGATATGAATTTTGAAAATATTTGTTGAACTTTCTTTTAATTAATTTTATTTTATATTTTTAAACATTTATAATACTATTACAGATACATTATGAATAATCCATCTTGAAAAATAAATACATCCTTCAATAGCGGTTTAATTTTAGAAAAAATTTAAATTTAGAATAATGCTATAAAGCTTGTTCAATCTCTTTCCAACTTGTTACAGAATATTTAGGTGAGATAAGAGTTTAAATACATTCAGTAGGTTAGGTTTGGTTTCAATCTAAATCTGATTTTAATCAATTAGCTCGATACAAGCGAGATACAAATGATAAATAGTATAACTGCTATGACCCGGATTAAGATATTCTGACCTAATTAAAGTAGATGCTTGTTATCCTCTCTGTCTCTAACTCGGATAGAAGCAGACAAAATGTTGGCAGAGGTAGTAAATGCAGCGACGTCACTGGCATCTTTGAGATCGCAAAAATGGTAAACTAAAGTAAAGAAAGTAGCTGTTTTCACATATACATATTTATATATATGTTTCTACCGCTTGAACTATGGTGCATGTGAAACTCTTTTGTAATCACATTGATGCTCTCCAATTGTTAACTTTCGAGTCTAAGCATAAGTTGTCTTTTATATATGAGATTTTTTTATCCTTTATCATATGGGTTGGATTGACTAATTTAATATTTTTTCTTTAGTTATAAGTACCGTGAAGTTTCGTGAAGTATTAGACAAATATCAGATAAGTATTGATTTTTTTTTAAAATAAAAAAATGATTGTGTGCCAGATACGTGTCGCTCGAGTATCAGAGAATATCAGTATCTGATATGAGTATGATACAAATGTGTTAGGGTTTATGAAATATTAGCGCTTCATAGCTAGCAAATCAAGTGATCCAAATGTCAGGGATCTCGACTAGCCTTTGAGAGAAATCAAAAATAAGTGTTTTGGTTTGGCTCATTGAAATCAACGATTTGTGAGTACTATTGAGCTATAACAAATGATTGACTCAAGGCATTTGTGCGACGAGGAAGACAAATGTGCCACTGTCAAAAGATTAGCATGAGATGGCTGCAGGCAGAGCTTCCATGCTGGAGGACAAGTGGCAGAAGTTGTTATGTAGGGGATGAAATCAGAGTTAGGCACCGCTACGCTGGTCGATGGAGAGGTTGGTTGCATGCGCGTTGGTTGGCGTTGCGAGGCGCGAAAGTGGGTTGCATGCGCGTAGGTCATGCGAGTGACAGACGGAGGTGCTCTTTGATGGATTCAACAAATTGTGATTAGAATCAGTGAGGTAGGCTTGCACATGCACAGGTCGGTAGTCATACCACAACTGTCGTGAGTTGGTGGTCAACTTGGGGTTTGGTGGGGTTTCATGCATGTGGGCAATTGGACAATGACCTAGATGTGCGAAGCAGACAATTGCAGCGAATAAACGGGAATAAGTTAGAGCTTTGGTTAAACGCACCACACAGATGAACTATGGTAAGGATTTTGAATTTCGAATTGTAACTATGGACGATGAGTAAAGAGGAAGAGTTGGAGAATACCTTAAATTGATTCAATATACATAGAAAAGTTTTACTTAGGGCTCCAACATTTCCCTTCACTGGGATGTAACGCACATGCTGACCTCAACATCAAATTAGTTTATTTAGAATAAAAATTACAATAATAGTTTGATGCCCCTTATATAAATCTAAGTACAATTTGAAATTCAAATATAGAGTTAAAAATAAATAATAGCATAATAAATAGGACTAGTCTTCAAAGAAATGTAGTAAATTAAAATCAGTCCAAAATTTGAAAACTCTCGATCACAATAATACAATCAAAATGAAAGGAAATTTCCAATTCTGTTACTCATCCATCGATCATATCATTTTGCTAAATCCGTCTAGATCCATCTGTTTATTCACATTGATGTCACTTGGTGAGATTTCAGATGTAAAATTTGTCAAAAATGAATTGACTGTCCGATGGTGCTGTATTCTTACCATAGAGCTTATGAAAGATGATTGATGAACTAAGCTGCCATTGACACCCAAAACTATATGTATAAAACTAGGATTAATAAAGCATAATAAGAACAGTAAGACATTATTTGCAAAGAAAGTTATTTTTCATGTTAATCGTTGTAGGCCAAAAGTTTGTCAAGGTTTTATTATACTAGTTTTACAATTATAAGATGTTATTTTAGCTAGAGCCTGAGACAAACTAGCTAGTTGAATATAATCTGGTATCTAGGTCATTACAATTTAACACCCCCTTTTTTAATTTGATTTGTTTAAAATGCTCTTTTTGTTTCAAAGATCTTGTTGCCTAAGATTGTCTTGCCCAAAATTTATTTAATTGCAAGGGATTCTTCATGAAAATGTGAACCTTTCTCAAAGAATTAGTTCACTTCTTTCTCTGCAGGCTTTTAATTCCCTATTGAGGAAGCTGCAAAAATATGTCCCGTATGGATCCTCTGTTGTTGATTTGTATGCAGGAGCTGGTGCAATCGGATTATCTTTAGCTGCTACAAGGAAATGTAGGCAAGAACAGAGTATCTGTGAGCCTTTTATGTATAGAAATATAGGAATTCACAAGTTCAAAATGAACATATTGATTTTGATGTTGAATTTCATCATTATGCAGGTCTGTGAGATGTGTCGAAATAAATAGAGAATCAAAATCCTCTTTTGAGAAGACGTTAAGCCGTCTGCCAAAATATGTAGATTGCAGCATCCACTGGCACAGCACAGATGCGTCAAGCGTATGAATTCTTAGCAAATGTTTTGATGATAGACACTCCTATTATAGTATTATTTGCTTGTAACTGTCGGACATGCTTCTACTGTACTGCAAGTGCATGGATTGGTTACAGGATCCTCTTCACTGGCTCAAGGGGTCTGATGTTGTCATCGTGGACCCCCCTAGAAAAGGACTGGACCAATCTTTGCTGGATGCCTTAAGGGTGATTTCCTTTCAAAAGGTTCCCAAGGCACATAGGAGGTAAATATTTTGATAGTCCATTTTTCAAAAGATTCCAAGTCTAACTGTTGAGAATTGGCCTTATTATATTAGCCTAATTGAAACTAAGATCATAAGGTTTAATGTAATAAATAGCTTCTGTGCTATATAACGGTGACATTGCATAAATTAACTCTTCATAGATCTCACAATGAGAAGAATACCAGCACTTTTATAGAGCAAATTATCTGTTCATAGACTCTTTGTATGTTAAGGGTAATATGTGATAAAGTTAATATTGCATACATCACCGTTGCACCTTAGGGTGACAGGATTTTTATCATCTACATTTGACTCTCTCTCTCTCCTGTGAATCCAGCTGCATTATAAATCAGAAAGAAGAAAAAAGACCATGGATTTTACGTGCTCGGGAAGCCACGGTTCACAAGGAAAGTAAAACTAACATTAATTTGGATAAAGACCAAGTATGGCCTGAATGTCTTATCTATATAAGTTGTGGGTGGGATAGCTTTAAGGAGGTACTACATTCTTTTTTCTGTTGCCTAAGCAAATGGATCCTGATCCATTAGCTTTTATTTTTTATTTTAGTTATTTTTTTAAATTTTTCTTTTGCAACGTACAATACTTGTGCTTGTTTTGGTTTGATAGTTATTTAATCCCGTCCTGAACTTTCCTTTATACTTGTAGGATTGCAGATATTTGATATCTGGCAATGCTTGGCATTTGGAAAAAGCTCATGCTTTCAACCTTTTCCCAGGGACCCAAAGGTACTTTTAGAGTGTCTTCTATATGAACATTCTAAGTTGGATTATCATTTAAAAGCATGCGATCTTTGTTTTAGTTTCACAATTATAATTGCACTTTAATTTGGTAGAACATATACTCCACTTCAGTAGGATAAACATTGGTTCAAAATAAAATAGGCCAATCTTTTAAAAAAAAAAAAAAAATTTAGGTGGGGAGCATTTGGGATATTATGATATGCTTTCTTTGCCACTTTATTTATATTGATTGCGATCTTTAAAATTTGTCATGGTGTATCATAATATTTTTTGAGTCAACATGCAATTTTTTGATTTCACACCTTGACACCGCAATTACCCCACCTCACATAGAAATTGTGGTGATAGTGTGGTTTGAACTTGAGATTCTCCTAGTTTCTAGGCAAATTTCTTTCCCACTGGGCTAGAAGAACACCACACAATGCATATGAACTATAAGATTGTATAGGAACGTAGAATACCTAAAAGCAATAGTTAAAAGTTTTTAATTTTCATAGTTCTAATATCTAAAGTCATTTTTCAATCTTTTAGCTCTAGTTTGTCGCAATAAACATGAAAAAAATTAAAAATAGAAATTTATTAAGCACAAAATAAGTAGCACATAAACTTTTGATATAATGTATTTTTCCATAACTCGAGTTTTGCTTTGACCTCATTTTTAGTCTTATCAATAAAAACATCTAAGAAAAAGATACACCTAAACACAATTTTTTAAATGTGTTTAGTTAACACCTCCATAATCAAAGAAAAGAGATATATAAAATTAAAGCTGAGTCTTAGTGTAAACCAACTATGATAAGGAAATCCCAAAACAAACCTCTCCTTGTGTCTGAACTAAAACAACTTTCTTTAGTAACGTGAATGTAAGCAAACCAAACCTCTTTTCTTCTAAAACCCTTTAAAATATTTCTTTTAAGACTTTATTTTAAAGTCAATGAAAACCAAATATAGCTCTTTTTTATCTCCTTAAATTTCTTTATTAAATTTCTTAATAAATGAATAGCTTCCATAGTAAATCAACCATATTATTAACAGTTTGTTAATTCCCTACCTTTAGCATCAAATGTTGCATTCCATCCCTTGGCTGTCTAGCGCCTCTAGCATCTGATGTAATTCTACCATATTTTCACTCTTCACTCCATTGTAGTGCCTTTTCTACCAACATGCAATTTACATGTAATAAAATGTAGAAAATAATTTTTTGTTTTTGTTTTTTTGAAGGCCATTTTGAGGAATCATACAGCAATGATTTCCAAAGAACAGAATAGGAAGTAAAAAATCTCTAAGCCCACTCTCCTCGCCCAACAAGAAAATTAATTTGACTTGCACAATTTGGAAATATGCACCCCCTCAGTCACTATTACATACACTACATAATTGCTTATAAATTCATACACGTGTGTAAGAATGCATGTTTTGATTCAATTTTGTGTTTGAGCAAGCTTTCATTGAGATAAAGATAAATTGAATTCATGTCAATCAATTGTTCAGGCTATATGTAGCAAGGTTCGAGTTTCAAGCAGCTCACACATGCACACAAATATATATATATATATATAATTTATACATGTCATATCTGAGTGCTCTTTTCCTTTTTCCCTTCTGGAACTTTGTTTAATTGTCAGATTTCATCATCATATACCCTAGTATTTTAACTCAACATGCAACCCACATGTTATATAACCTATACAATTTTCTTGGAGACGGTGTGACTGGTACTTGGCCTGGACTTGATCCAGATGGATTCATGAGCCAGAAGCAACATCTAATTTCGTGCAAAAAAAAAGTCTCTTGGATTCTCCTTTAACCTTACAAATTTATCCATTTAGATTTGGCTTGGGAAAAGCAAAGGGAAGGGCAACTTCTCAATCTTCTAGTCCATCTTAGGCAGAGACTAGACAAGTATGTCAACCTCGCCTTGCCGTTTTAAAAGCAATGTAGGTTGAAGAGGCTTCTCCTTTAACCTTGCCATTTTGTCTCTTTGGACTTGGCTTGGGAAAATCTAAGGGAAGGGTAACTTCTCAATCCCCTAGTCCGGCTTAGGGATAACCTAGACAAGTATGTCTACCTCGCCTCGCCATTTTAGAAGCAAAGTGAATGAGGGAGGGAGGGGCAGTATGAAAAGGGAACTTGAGAATTGGAAGCAATAAATTTGATTCTTCAGCTTTGTGGAAGATCTTATTATAATTCTCTTTTCTATTTATCCTTGGCCCAAAAATCCGCAAAGGTTGGATGGGTTTCTCCTCTCCTTTTATTTATAGAGGTTTGAACTTTACTTTACAAAAGTTAGGGACTAAACTATTATGTCTTGGGATATAATATATTATTTTGAGCACTAAGCCAACTAAATTTGATTTGCCTTGAAATTTGGAGGGAGGAGGCTGATTTCAGCTAGCTAAAGTGGTTGGAGTTCACAGTTTTGTAACCAATGAAGCGGGATTATGGCACCCGGTCTTCATTCCTTAATTATCAATGGTCATGTTCTCCTGATTACAAATGTGTATATTTTCCTCTCTCCCAAGAGTTTAGTGTTTAGAAAAAAAATAGGAAAATATTTTTGGCTATTTTTGAAAAATGTGTGATAGGAAATAAAGTATATGAAAATTTTTTGAAGCTTGGCTTTGACATTTAGTATTAAAGTAAAGTATCAAGGTGCATGTCACTGAACATCTCTTACAAGGATGCTACAAAAATAAAAAATCAATAGGAAGGGGAATATCTCTCTCCCAACAAAAATCACTTAACGCATAGTGCGCCATATAATTAGTCGTGCTATTCATGTTACGTGAAACATTCGTAACTTTGCAGAAACAAAATGACATAAGGATGCGTACAATATGCTCAAGAATAAGGTTTGTATGTAACATATCATGACGAGTGTTGGCCACTTTGAGTCTCCTGATGCATGAAGAATTTTTGTAGAATGTGAAATAAAGTTGTTTTTTAATGTTGGAGTGATGAATTATAATAAATGCCCATGTCCCTTTTTTTTTTTTTTTTTTATAATATATATATATATATATTTCAAATATATATATATATATATATCATTTTCAATCCAACATGCAATAGAACTGACCCAAAGTAATGGGATTAAGGTTTTGTTAATTTTTGTTTATAATTGAGTTTACAATATGCGCATGTAACTCTCTTTCGTTCCGTGTCATAAATGCAAACACTACACTGTATGCATCGTACTATTGCTACTATGTCTATCTGAATACATGTTTTGACTGAATTCTGTTTAAGCAATATAGTCTAAGTGAAGCTTCCCTTGAGCTAAAAGGATCCATGTTCATTCTTATCAATAGAATCCAAATATCTAATATACTTTAAATTTCAAGCATAATTTCCAATCCTAAGTTCCATATTTTATGTCAGCAGCACTTGTTTGCATCTTCCCATTTTTAATTATAGAAAATGAACTTATTGTTGCTATTTAAAAGCCAAAAGTAGTTGAATCTATCCTATGGATGTAGGAGGATCTCTTTGAACTACCTAAATTCTGATGTGATTTTCTTTCTTGCATTTTATTACCACTTGTCTGTAATGAAGATATGCGCTCTTCTCAAGGTTTCCTGATGAAATATATCTTGAAAAATGTGATTCAGCATAGAAGTCCTGGCAGTGTTCAAACGGGGTCCTAAGTTCAGCGCTAAGAACAAGAAAGCTGGAAAAAAGAAGAAATCTTAAAATGGTATATTCCATAATTCCTTCTTGGTATAAACTGTAAATAGCAGTAGTATTGAGACTCATCTTTATCTTTCATCAAATTATTTGCACATGAATATCCCAAGATATTCAGCTATGAATATGTGTACGTCATTCTCAGTCTTGGGGTAAAAATGAAAGGAGCTACGTCCTATTTTGTTGATTTATTAATTTTATTATCATGGGGCACATACAAACTGCAAGAGCTATGGTTTTATGAGGCTATCACCTGTCTCAATGTTTGCTACTTGCAATGAAGAATCAAATCAAGATTTGATATTAACTTTGGGCTAACTTATAGGAGTTTAAAGTTTCTGATTTTATGTCTAGATTGATTTGAGTTAATTAGGAATTAACTATTTCGAGCTTCAGGCTATATCTTAACATTTTTGTAGTGTTTTAGGGACACGAAAAGACAGAATATTAGTTTAGAAGTCACGTGCTGTAACTCATTCTCAATGGGAGCATTAGGGAGTGGGGAAGTATTATTAAATTTATGATTTATAGCTCACGTTTTAGATAATGGAGAGGAGCTATGAAGGAATACTTTGAAATTAAGTGCTATATCTCTTGACTTCTATATATATATTTATATATATAATATCTTTCACCATTCTTTAAAACTCATGTGTTCGCTTGTTGAAAAACAGGTGGGAGATGTTTATAATAACTTTAAGTTCATGGTATATCTCATGTGAATATAGCTCGCCCTCCTTTAATTATGGTTAATATCTCCCGCCTCCTTTTGAACTATAATAGTGTGAAGGAACTTTATGATTCATTAAAATTACTTATCATAACTCATAAAATTCACTCTTCCACCTCTACTTGCCTTATCCCGCCAAATAAATACTTGTAATCTTTATGGGCATGAGGTATTAGCTTATATGGCTCATACTTTTCATGATCGCATGTATACGTTTGGAGGGAGTAGCGAGAGAGAGAATTATTGATGTAAACTTCTATTTGTCCTTGAAACTCAGTACAACTCATGCTTTCGGTGTAGGGGCGCCTGTGTAGGGCAGGAAGGAAAAAGGAAGAGAGATAATTTAGAATATTATGTTATCAATATCGCTCATTCTGTGAGATAAAGTGAGGTACCATTATATTACAAGTAACATATTATAAATTATGTTTTTGTCAGGAGGGTGTGATTATTATCCCTCCAGCAAGCAGCAGCGCCCACACACGCCGCCCGTGTGGGGTGTTGCCCCCACTATATTTTTTTTAAAAAAAAAAATCAACGAACCGGACCGGTTCAGCATTACTGGTTAACCGGTTCCGGCAGCGCAGAACCGGTCCGGTCCGGTTCTACATCCCGGAACCGATCCGGCTCAACCGGTTCTGGACTGAATCGGTTCTTACCGGTACGGGTAGAACCGGTCCAATAAGCAGGTCTACTTAAAACATGACTTAAAGTTTAAAAACTAAAAAAAGCCAGCTGTAGCAGATTTAATTTTTTTTTTTTAAACTAAAATGGTCATTTGACGTTGCTAGTTCCCGGCAACGGTCAAATGACCGTTTTTGGTTCCCAGCAACGGTCGGTCACCAGCAACGGTCAGTCACCAGTAACGGTCAAATGACCATTTTTGGTTCTCAGCAACGGTCGTCATTTTGGACCTTTTAATATATGCTGGACTCTCTATAAATAGTAGAACTTATGTGATGTATTATTCTTATAATTTTCATCAAATTTTTGGTTTTTCTGCTCATTCAAAAATTCTGCAAACACATTTTAATAGCTTCCCAACATAAATTCGCTAGCGTTTCTTCTTCAAGTCGCCAACGAAATGTGGATTGGAATTACGTTGCGAAACTCGATCGTCTTCCCCCACTCGGTGAGAACTTTGACAAAACTTCAAAGCCGGATTTTGATTTATCTGCAGAACATGATCTTGACGCAAGTGGAGATGTTGGCACTGGCCCGTCAACTCAATTTTCAAGTGTCTCCAACAAATCTTGAATGAAACACAGTAAGGTATGAGAGTTTTTTGAATCACAAATTAAACCTAATAGCAGCTCAGAGAGATCCGAGTATATTGCTATTTGTAGAATTTATAAAAATTAGTACTCATACAAACAGGGTGGTACGAGTGGTGGGACCGATACATTTAAGAAGCATTTAATTAGATTTCACAAGTTTGATGAAAAAACTTTGTTAACCTACTACTGTAGAGCCAACCCAAACACAATTGAATGCACAAAGTAGATCTATGCCATGGTACGTCGAAATTTAGTTCGATTTGTTGTACGAACCGAACAACCTTTTACAATATGTGGGAAAGAGGAATTTTTTGAATATATTACTCAGTATTACAACTCCAATACTATGAAGCACGAGTACGATACGGCGATACAGATACGATACGATACAGATACGACGATACGTCAAACTTAAAAAAAGTAGTATACAGATACGTCAGGATATAACTGTTATATTTATGTATAATATATCATATCCTCATATTTAAAATATAAATTTATGGTAGATTATAATAATTTATACATTTTATTATTATAATTTTCAAAAATATCTTTTATTTTTTTTTTCAAATTAATTATATTTGTTAAACATTATTAATATCACTAAAAATATTATAGACAATTGAACTACAAAAAATAAAAATATCTTTCGACAACTATTGAGTTTAAAAGATTTTAAATTAAAATAATATTTTAAAATTTATTTAATTACTTTTAACCTATCACAGATTATCTAAGTGAGTCGAGAGTTTAAATATACATCAGTAAATTAGTTTCAGTTTTAATTTAAATTTGATTTAGATTAATTAGCTCGATGCAAACGACATATAATTGAAAATAACATAGATAATGTGACAAATTCATATACACTAATCTAGTTAAAGTAGATATATGCTCTCCTCTCTCTGAGTCTTAACTAAATAAATAAACAAAATAAAAAAGACCAAAGTTCTATTGTTTTCATAATATTAGCTTGATTAAAGTAAAAAAAAAGTGATCGGTGTCTAATAGAAGTAAAGATAGTATGGTTGATATAGAAAAACTAGATAATACAGTTGCTTGCGAATACTAAATTTTTTTTCTATTGCCGAAACAATAGCGTGCATTAAATATTTTGCAATCCCAATTGTGTGAGTTCAGTATATCTCTTAATTTTATATTTGAGTTTATGCATGAGTTGTGTTTTATGTATAATATATTTTTATTTTTTTTTCGTGTAGGCCAGATCAAGTGTTTCAATATTTTTTTCTTTAATTAGAAGTATCGAAAAGTATCGGACAAGTATCTGGCAAGTATCGGGCGAGTATCGAATTTTTAAAAATTAAAAATAAAAATTGATATGCTACGTGACGTATTGGATACGTATCGGTGGAGTATCGGGAAGTATTAGTATCTGATACGAATACGATACGGATACGTTAGGCTTCACGAAATATCGGTGCTTCATAGCTCCAATATAATCATTTTTCTAGGCATACCATAAAAAAGATTGTATGTCAATGTATGAAGAATATAGAAAGTCTCTTATTCAACACCTTAGTAACATTCCTTGTCGAGTTAGTTTAACATTCGATATTTGGACTAGCATGAATGACGCCAGTTATCTAGTTGTTATTTTGGACAGTGTTGCATCTGGATCCACGGACCATCATCTGGACTACCCACATGGAAGCTTACGTGGCATCGACGGCACGAGTTCTTCGCGCCGAACATGAGAAGTATCATCCCGAACAGCAGACGTCGAAGAGACCGACACGAAAAGCAGGGACCAGAACTGACCGGTGCCTGACGAAGCATTGAGGACCATCCTACTTTCAAGAGGTATGGGCTCTCCCGCCGTCAGACCATATCATCCGTACATCGTACAGCGAAGGCCAGGGACTGGCCCCCCCCCTCTGCGGGCATTGATGGGCCATCACTAAAGCTGAAGTCCATTCTGCTGAAATGACTCTACAGAGTAGACCAGAGTATATATACCTTATTGTAACAGCCTTCAGGGGGGGCTGAACTTAAGAAATCCACTGAGCTTACTGTAACCTAAAAGAAAAGAGTAATTCTAGTGATTTTTGAAGCCTCATTAGAAGGAGCCGTGATTTTTCCGCCTAACTGGTTTTCCATGTAAAAATCTGATTGTTTTTCGTCTTAACAATTTGGTTCCCTCATGCAGGATCAGACCCGATCCCTTCAAACTCCCATGAAAAACACTCATGGAAAAAATATTCCGCTACCAGGCAAACAACAGGCAGCGCGCCTACCCCAGGACAATCCTACCACAGACGACCGACAGCTTCAGACACTTACGAACACGGTCGCCACCCTTACCCAAACGATGAACACTTTCCTCGCCAACCTACCGACCCTTCTCCAGCTGCAGAGACCCCTTCCTCTAGCTCTACCCCTCGAAGGCCCGCTTCCATAGCCAGGCGCGGAGCGCGTCGAACTATGCACTGAGGAGACCAACACCCACGCTGCCGCCGAAAGTCGGCCCGAGGTGTATCCTCCGGCTCCCCCGGTGGATACAATATTCTCGCCTGCCATAATGGCGGCACCGGCACCGCGCGCCTACAAGGCTCCCCGGGTCGGCGACTACGACGGCCTCACCGACCCGGCCAAGCACGTGAAGCGCTTCGAGAACTCCCTGGCAACGAGCGATCCTGTCTCAGACGCCTACAAGTGTCGTCTATTCAGGAATACTCTGACGGGCCTGGCGTTGGATTGGCTCGACGAAATTCCCCAAGGCTCTATCCAAAGCTTCCTGCAGTTCTTCGAACAGTTCCGCATCAGATTCGGAACCTCAAGGACTACCTCCCGAACAATCCATGAGCTGTGGCAGATACGACAGGCTCCGGACGAATCGCTGCGCAACTACGTGGACCGGTTCTCGAAGATGAACGCCGAGACGAAAGACACTACAGATGACAGATCGACCATGATCTTCGTCCACAGCATTCTGCCCGAGGAGTTGTATGACTCTTTCGTCGACAACATGTCGAAGATGCTTATGGAGGCAAGGGCCCGCGCCGAAAAATGCATCCATCTCGAAGACGCCAAGACCCTCAAGGCGAAAGCCAAGCAGGAGGTCGCTTCGCCCCAGGACAAGAAGGGCGAGACTCCGAAGTCGGACTCGAACACGCCCAGGAGAAGCTTTCGAGACCGGAATTTCTCACCCTCCCACGGGAAGCGCAAGTTCGAAGGTGATTCCCCACGTCCCACTACGCTAGTCTACATCATCGAAGAAATCTTTTCGATCCTCAGCGATAAGGGCTTCATCAAGAGCCGCGGCGAACGCCAGCCACCGCAACCTGGCCAGGACCCCACGAAGTTTTGTAGGTTCCACCAGCGTTACGGTCATCTCCTCTTCGAGTGCCGCTCTTTTTGGGCACTCGTCAATGAATACATAGAGAATGGCTACCTCACCGGCTACAAAACGATCGAGGGGCCCCTGTCAAAGGCGAAACGGCCGCTTTTTCCGCGTGATGGGCCCCCGGCGGTCAACTCTTCGACTCCCGCAGCGTCAAAAGCCGACGGCAAGAAGGCCGTCCTGTCAAATCTTCGATTACGACAGCGGTCTCAGAGCTCGAAGATACCGAGAGGTATGCACAGTCGAACTCCCCCCTCTCTTGCCAAACATTGTCTTCACCGCAGGAGACCTTCCCAGAGGAGGGGTAAACCGCGACGACCCCATAGTTGTCATCGCTAAGATCGGAGCTTGTGATGTCCACCGAACTTTGGTCGGCACCGGCAGTTCAGTCAACATACTGTATCTCCGCGCCTTCAAAGAGATGGGCGTCGGTCCGTGCAAGCCTCTCCCCCCATCCATGACAATCTCTAGCTTTTCCGGCAACGTCTACCGACGCGCAGAATACGCCACCCTACGTGTCGCTCTCTAAGAGGGCCCCAGAAGAAAGGGGAAGGAGATCGACTTCATCATCATGGATGCTCCCTCCGGCTACAACGCAATCCTAGGACGCCCTGCAATGGCAGCATTCCAGATGGTCGCATCCACCTACCACCTGTGTGTGAAGTTCCTCACGCCGTTCGGCATCGCTACTATCAGGGGGGACAAGGCCGGCGCCAGGAAATGTTTTGAAATAAATGCGCGCCTCCACACAGACCACCTGGATCCCAGAGACCACGCCTTACCACCTGTCGAACAAAATGACCATGTAACCGTCGCCGACGGAAAAACTGTATTAATTTCTAGAGACTTTCCTGATAATGAAAAGCCCGCTCTGGCGGCCCTATTTTCTGAGTATTTCGATATATTTGCCTGGGAACCTAGCGACATGCCAGGGATAGATAGGGCCGTAGCCGAACATCGGCTAAGCCTCAAACTAGGAGTAACTCCCTTCAGACAGAAGAAGAGGAGCTTCGGTGGCGAAAAACAACGAGCAATTCGGGAAGAAGTCGAAAAGCTCCTAGCCGCCGGATTCATCAAGGAAATCACCTACCCGTCATGGCTCGCAAATGTGGTGGTGGTAAAAAAGAATTCCGGAAAATGGCTGATGTGCGTGTACTTCACATATCTAAACAAAGCCTGTCCGAAAGATTTCTATCCCTTGCCAAAAATTGACAGGCTCGTCGATTCTTCGGCAGGGTACTCAATGATGAGTTTCGTCGACGCCTTCTCGGGTTACCATCAGATCCGAATGACCGAAGACGACGAAAAGCACACATCATTTATCACCGACCAAGGAACCTTCTGCTATAAGGTGATGCCTTTCGTCTTGAAGAACGCAGGTGCGACTTATCAGCGCATGCTTGACACCGTGTTCAAAAAGCAGAAAGGGCGGAACATAGAAGCATACGTCGACAACGTATTGATCAAGAGCAATTGTGTGAAGCAGCACATCAAAGACCTCCGTGAAACGCTCGACACTTGCCGAACCTACAATATCAAGCTCAACCTCCTCAAGAGCATCTTCGGTTCGTCATACAACAAATTTCTGGGGCACATGGTGTCGGTTAGAGGCATTGAGGCGAACCCTGAGAAAATTCAGGCCATACAAGAGATGAAGCCACCTCAAACGGTTCAGGACATACAGAAATTGAACGAAAAAGTCACGGCGCTCTGCAGATTTATATTGAAATTTGGGGAACGCTGCCTCCCTTTCTTCAAGATTCTTCGAGGCGAACACTAGACATGGAATGAGGACTGTGCGAGAGCTTTCCAGTTATTGAAAGAGTACTTGCTGTCGCCACCGCTACTCTCCGCGCCAATCCAATACGAAGATCTCCTCCTCTATCTTAGCGCTACTGACAATTCGGTATCGGCAGTACTTGTTAGAGAGGAGGCTGGTCGACAGCACCCGATCCACTATATCAGCCACATCCTTCACGGCGCTGAAGTGAGGTATCCTCCCCTCGAAAAACTCTCTTTTGCGCTGATCTCCGCCTCCCGCAGGTTACGCCATTACTTCCAAGCTCACCCCGTCAAGGTGATGACGGATCAGCCCCTCCGGAGAATACTCCACTCCCCCGAAATCTCCGGAAGGTTGCAAAAGTGGGCAGTGGAGCTCTCTGAGTTTGACATCGACTTCCTCCCACGGACAACCACGAAGAGCCAGGCGCTAGCCGACTTCGTCGCCGAACTGATAACAGTCGAACAGCCCGAACTTCCTGAAAAACCACAGCCTTGGATTCTCCACGTGGACGGGGCCTTCGGTGAGCGCATCCAAGGAATCGACGTCGTCTTCACCAGCCCCTGGGGAATTCGACTTCAGAGATCAGGGAAGATACACTTTCCCGTTACAAACAATCAGGCTGAATACGAGGCCCTCATTGCTGGACTCAAGTTCGCCAAGGGACTCGGAGCGCGACACCTCCACGTCTACAACGACTCCAAGCTCATGGTGAACCAGTTAATAGGATCCTACCAGACAAAGGACGAAGTGCTCAAGAGATACTCCTAGCTTGCCAAAACTCTTCTCCAACATTTCGCCCAGGCTTCCCTGTTTCACATTCCCCGCGAGATGAATTCGCTGGCGGACGAGCTCGCCAAAGAAGAAAGGGCCGGCGCAATGAACATCCTCTTCCCCGCATTCGAAGACCCTGAGGTCTTCAACATCAATCCCAGCCCCGGAAGCTGAATGGATGATATACAACATTACCTCCAGACGGGCGAGCTCCCAAACGACAGACATAAGGTTCGCAGGCTCCGAGTAAGAGCTGCCAGGTACACCATATCCCACGGTCAATTGTTTAGGAGATGCTATTCTTCACCCCTAGCCAAATGCATCCGCGAAGAGGACTCGAGAACCATACTCGAACAGATCCACGCCGGAGATTGCGGAACCCACGCCGCGGGGCGCAACCTCGCCCTACAAGTCCTACGCCAAGGATATTACTGGCTGAACCTCCAGAGGGACGCCAGGGAATTCAGCCAGAAGTGCCCCCAATGCCAGATCTACTCGAACATTCCCAGGCAACCGGCGACCCCGCTGCACCCCATAACCAGCTCTTGGCCCTTTTCGATGTGGGGCCTCGACTTCTTGGGACCATTCCCGAATTCCGGAAAGAACCTGCGCCACGTATTACTGGCAACGGACTACTTTTCGAAATGGGTCGAAGCGAAGGAAATGGCACAGCCAACGGGCGCGGGTGTCAGAAACTTCATATGGACACAGCTCGTATGCAGGTTCGGCGTCCCCCTCTCCCTAATCTGCAACAATGGAACCGCCTTCACCAGCCGAGCCGTCCGAAATCTATGCTCCGAAAACGGTATCAACCTGAGCTTCGCATCAGTTCGACACCCGCAATCGAATGGCCAGGTAGAGGCGTCGAACAAAAATTTCCTCAACACCCTAAGAAAACGGATTGACAAGATTGGCTCATCTTGGGCAGCCGAGCTCCCGGCGGCCATCTGGGGACTCAACTGTACGCCAACAACAGCAACGGGTCAAACGCCTTTCTCGCTTGTTTTCGGGGGAGAAGCTCTCATCCCAGTCGAGCTAGACATCTACTCCCCCCGAGTCGAACACGCCAGCAGCTTCGACCCACCCGCTTTTCCTGAATGACAAACAAAATGAGGATGCTAGGAGACTCGAGCTTTACCTCCTCGAAGAAGACAGGGAACTGGCAGCCTTTCGACAAGCAGAACACAAACGAAGGATCGAAAAGTACTACAACAAGCACGTCCACAGGAGACCATTCCGACAAGGCGACCTGGTCTTGAAATTAAAAATACCGCTGGCCGAGATATGACATCAGGCAAGCTCAGCTCTAACTGGGAAGGCCCTTTCATCATCCGCAATGTGCTCGACTCCAACACCTACAAACTATCAAGGCATGATGGGACTCTCCTGCCAAGGACTTGGAGCGGCAATGACATCAGGAGATTTTATTCATAAAGCACTTATAATTCACATTGTTTTTTATGAAGACAAGTCTTTCGGCGACAGGCAGTCAAGAGCACTCCCCTTCTCGAAGTCCCAGGCCTAAAATCCTAAACTGGCGACTGACAGGCAGTCAAGGGCACTCCCCTTCTCGAAGTCTCAGGTCTAAAATCCTAACTTAGCGCCAAGGTGACTGACAGTCAAGGTCACTCCCATTCTCGAAGTCCCAAGCCTAAAATCCTACTTTAGCGCCAAGGCGACTAGCAGTCAAGGGCACTCCCCTTCTCGAAGTCCCAGGTCTAAAATCCTAACTTTAGCGCCAAGGCGACTGACAGTCAAGAGCACTCCCTTTCTCGAAGTCCCAGGCAATCAAACCAAAAACAATAAAAAGCAAAATAAAAACCAAACCAAAAACTTTGTATTACAAAATATGCCTTACAAAATTTTTTTTTTACATCACTATCCCTCGGAGTCAGAATCCACTAAATCAGCACTAGGAGTTTGCGACACATCTTGCATCGGATCCCGCGAGCGCAAAGGAGAAACAACAAGGGGCCCTTCTGAAGTCCCCTCTCCACGAGAAGTTGGTTCCTCCTCCGGAGCTGGAACCCCCCCGGCGGCTCCCTCAGCTCCAGTCATTTCGGCTTCAGTAGAAGGGATGGCTACCTTCATATTCGAAACAAAGGCAAACATCCGCCCCATCCTCTCCGCCGACATCTTGAAGAAAGGACACTGGTATGAACGACTTTCCGAAAGAATGCACTCGTTCATATCCAGCCCCTCGAGATCCTCGCGACTCATCAGTCCCCGATCGAGGAGAGCGGAGCCGAGCATGTTCACCGAACTCTCCAACGCCTCCTTAATGAGCGCCTTAAACTCAAGAGACTGGCGGAATTCGACGACCCCTTCCCCTGCGTTGGAAAGGCGAATTCTCGGTTTCTTCGGCTCCTCATCGCGAACAAACGGTCATCTTGCACCCGCCTGATCCGATTTAGCAGGACCTCCAGCCTCAGGAAGTTCATCCCGAACGAACCCAGCAACGCCTGAGAACATAGCCATCGCCACACCAGTTCTCCTGGGGTCAACAGGAGACCCGTCCGACGCTCCACGGGTATTTATAGACTCCTCAGGCCCATGTGGCAACCAGGCACGCTATCGGGGGGACATGTTGGATCTGGATCCACGCACCATCATCTGGACCGCCCACGTGGAAGCTTACGTGGCATCGACGGCACGAGTTCTCCGCACCGAACATGAGGAGTATCATCCCGAACAGCAGACGTCGAAGAGACCGACACGAAAAGCAGGGACCAGAACTGACCGGTGCCTGATAAAGGATTGAGAATCATCCTGCTTTCAAGAGGTATGGGCTCTCCCGCCGTCAGACCATACCATCCGTACATCGTACAGCGAAGGCCAGGGACTGGCCCCTCTCTGCGGGCATTGATGGACCGTCACTAAAGCTGAAGTCCATTATGCTGAAATGATTCTACAGAGTAGACCAGGGTATATATACCTCATTGTTACAGCCTTCAGGGGGGGCTGAACCTAAGAAATCCACTGAGCTTACTGTAACCTAAAAGAAAAGAGTGATTCTAGTGATTTTTGAAGCCTCCTCGAAAGGAGCTGTGGTTTTTCCGCCTAACCGGTTGTTTCTCGTCTTAACAGATAGTGGGGAATGCAAAAACGCATATTATCTTTAGATGTATTGATTTAGCCCATACAGGTTCTACTATTTTTATTTATATTCGCAATATTTGTAAAATTTATAGCATAGAAAATAAAAAATTTTCTATTACTTTAGATAATGCTTTGAATAATAATTATGCAGTTAATGTTTTACAGCAATTTCTGAAACCTCTACTTTATGGTTTCTTTTTTCATATTAGATGTGCATGTTATATTATAAATTTATGCTTTTTTAGTACTTTTAATTTCAAATATTTAATTATTGATAAATTTATGCATGTTGCAAAATAGATTCACTTAAATTCAAATGTTAGGCGAGAATAAAAATGTATTTGTGTAAGTGCAGTAAAAAATTGTATAAAATTTTCATTACCTGTTGAAACTAGATGGAATTTATTTCATCGTTTATTTGAATTGCGTTTACTGTATGAAGGTTTACTTATTGCTTTTTACAATTCGTATACACTTAACCATGATCTTTAACTGTGTTCATATGATTGAATTTTTTTGAAAAAGATTTTCGAGTTATTATCAATTTTTAAGGAGTCTACTGAAAGTTTTTCGAGTTGCTATTGTCCGACTTCGCTTATTTTTTTGCCTTACGTTTTTTAAATGTTTCAAAAAGTTTGAGTTTAGATCAGATCCAATTCTTGAAATTTTTATTGCTGATATGAAATTAAAATTTAAGAAATATTGAGAAAAATTCTACTTTTATATTCAATAGCTGCTATACTTGATCCCCGCCAAGCGACCAAAGCTATTGAAATCTTTTACGCGGAATATTCTGATTTCTTGGGGAGTAATACTGATGCTGAAAAAGCATCTGTTTTTACAACTCTCCAAAATTTATTTTCTCTTTATTATAATGAGCTGACTGTGAATAGAAGTGTGCAATGTGTGAAGATACAAGCAGAAACACAGAAAAATTCAGGTATTTTTAATGTTCTTAGGTCGGTGACAGCGAAGAGATCTCTTGCTTCGGACAAAGAAAAAACAACTACTGGCGAGCAATCTACACCACAGAGTCAAGTCCTTGCAAATTTGAATGAGTTACAGTTTTACTTACACCTCGGGAGAAATTTGACGCTATAAGCTTATTGGAGTGGTGGAAAAGCTCATCAAAATAATACCCCGTTCTATCTGTTTTGGCATGAGTTTTTCTAGCAGTCCAAGCGTCAACTGTAGCTTCTAAATCAGCCTTTTCCACCATAGGAAGAATAATAGGAGACTATAGAAGTAGTTTGTCTGCGGCAACCATTTGCATGCTTACTTGTCTATAGAATTGGTTTGCTGCCGAGCCACAAAATCAACAATACAATTTTGTGGATGAATTCAAGGATAATAGTTTAGAAGAAAAAGAAGAGTACTCGAGAAGAATTCTTTGTAATTTTGATTGTTGTGGCTAGAAATCAACCGGAAGATCTAATAAGGATTTTTTACGTGAAAAATCGACTAGGCGGAAAACCATGGCGCTGTTCGGGCGACTTCAAAGATTTTCACTAATGTATACTATTTTACAAGATGACAATGATGAAGTGGGAAAAAGGTTGAGTGGAGAAAAGTTTTAAGCAGAGGATTCAAAGAGAAAGAAAAAATCCCCTTTTTTCCTGTTACAATGATGTTTTATACTCTGATCTGGTTTCTAGAGGCTCACTTCAAAGGAATGGACTCCATCTCTGGTGTCAGGCCAATGATGTCTGCTAGGCTGACGCGTCATGGCTCCGGCTGTCGGATAGTACTGTCTAGGAGGAGGGGGCACCATACCTCTTAAATGCGGTATGGAGCCCTGTACCTCACGTTGCGTGCTAGTAGTTCGTCGTGCTCTCTTTGCGTGGCCTCTTCAACAACAGCTTTTCGCCTTGAGATCTCCGTTTGTTGCTGAGTACCTGTGACGCCGATGCTAGGTAAGCCTCTACTCGTACGCTGCAGATGTGGCGGTGTGAATCCAGATATAACATGTCCCCATGGTAGTCGTGACGTGCATTAATGCGCGTGCCTGACGGTTGCCACGTAGGTTCGTACTCGGCTCTTGGCAAGCTTGAGCCCGGTGATGAGGGCTTCATACTCGGCTTGATTGTTCATGACGGAAATCGTATTTTTCCTGACCTCTGGAGCTGAATCCAACAAGGATTGGTAAGGACGATGCCAATCCCATGGATGTGTTCGCCAGAGGCTCCGTCAACGTGGAGGATCCAAGGTAGCTGCTTCTCGGGGAGCTCGGGCTGTTCGGTAGTTGTTAGTTCGGCGACGAAGTCGGCAAGCACCTCGCTCTTCGAGGCTAACCTGGCAAGGAATTCAACATTGAACTCGGAGAGTTCCACTGCCCACTTCTGCAATCTTCCGGAGACCTCAGGCGAGTGGAGTATTCTTCGGAGAGGCTGGTCCGTCACCACCTTGATAGAGTGGGCTTGGAAATAATGGCGTAACCTACGGGCAACAATTATTAGTGCAAACGATAGCTTTTCGAGAGGGGGCTACCTTAGCTCAGCGCCGTGAAGGATGTGGCTGACGTAGTGGATGGGGCGTTGATGTCCTGCCTCTTTGCAGACGAGTACTATCGACACCAAACTGTCATTGGTGCTGAGGTAGAGGAAGAGGTCTTCACCAGGAAGTGGGCCCGACAAGAGCGGCGACGATAGCAGATACCTTTTTAGTGACTCGAAAGCTTGCCGACAGTCGTCGTGCTAAGCTAGGTACTCTCCCCGATGGATCTTGAAGAAAGGGAGGCATCGCTCCCCAGATTTGAATATGAACCTGCTGAGGGCAATGACCCTCCCGTTCAGTTTTTGCATATCTTCGATTGCTCGAGGCGGTTTCATATCCAGGATAGCCTGTATCTTTTCTGATCGAGGCCATATGGCCCAGGAATTTGCCATATGTCGCGCCGAAAATGCTTTTCAACGGATTTAGCCTGATGTTGTAAGCACGACAGGTGTCCAGCGTTTCACGGAGGTCGCTCAAATGTTGTTCCCCGTTCCTACTTTTTATCAGGATATCGTCCACATAAGCCTCCACATTTCGGCCTTTCTGATTTTTAAAAACGGTATTGACCATTCGTTGGTATGTTGTGCCTGTATTTTTCAAACCGAAAGGCATGTCCTTGTAGCAAAACGTCCCTTGGTCGGTGATGAATGAAGTGTGCTTTTCATCTTTCTTTGCCATTCGGATTTGGTGATAGTCTGAGAAGGCATCAATGAAGCTCATTATCGAATATCCTGCCGAAGAGTCGATGAGTCTATCTATCTTCGGCAAGGGGTAGAAGTCTTTGGGCTAGGCCTTGTTTAGATCTGTAAAATCGACGCACATCCACCATTTCCTTGAGCTTTTCTTCACAACGATGACGTTTGCGAGCCATGAGGGGTACGCGATCTCCCTGATGAAAGTGACGACAAGGAGTTTTTCGACATCCTCTCGAATCGTCCGCTGTTTCTCGCCACCAAAGTTTCTTTTCTTCTGTCTAACGGGAGTTACTCCGGGTTTAAGGCTTAGTCGATGTTCGGCTACTGTTCTTTCTATCGCAAGCATATCACTGGGTCTTCAGGCAAACACATCAAAGTACTCAGAAGGGGGGGTCGCTTTGAAGGCCTTCGTGTTTTCAAGGTGGATCCTTTTTTTGGTTCGGGCTTTTGCCTCCATGAGCGTCTTTGGCATGTCATCCACAACGGAGTCATACAGCTCGCTCGGCAGTATGCTGTGAACGAAGATCATAGTCGATCTGTCGTTCGTTGTATATTTTGTTTTAGCGTTCATCTTAGAGAATCGATCCACATAGTCACGCAGGGACTCATTAGGGCTCTGCCTTATTTGCCAGAGCTCGTGGTCTTCGACGTGTCGAACTTGGTGCGAAACTGCTCGGAAAACTGTTGAAAGCTTTGGATGGACCCCTGATTTTGTCGAGCCAGTCCAGCGTTAGTCCCGTCAGGGCATTTCATAATAGGCGACACTTGTATGCGTCTGAGATGGGGTCATCAGTTGCCAGGGCATTCTCGAAGCGTTTCACATGCTGTGCCGGGTCAGTGAGGCCGTCATAGTCGTTGACTCTGGGGGCCTTGTAGCCATGGGGCGCTGGTGCCGCCATTATGGCGGGCGAAAAGATTGTGCCCACTGGAGGAGTCGGAGGGTACACTTCAAGATGACTCTCCCCCGCGACGTCGTTGCTGACCTCTTCAGGGGGCAGTTCGTGGTGTTCAACGCTCGACGGGGGAAGCGAGCCCTCGAGAGGTAGGGCTAGAGGGAGAGGTCCTTGTTGCTGCTGAAGAGGAGTTGGGAGGTTGGCAAGGAAGGTGTTCATCGTCTGAGAGAGCGTGGCTACTGCGTGTGTCAGGGCTTGGAGTTGGTGGTCATTTGCGGCGGCAGCGTTCTCAGGTAGCCGTGCCGCCTGCTCCTCTTCAAACGATGAGTGGTTTTTGCCATGAGCTCCTTCCATGAGTGGTTGAGGGGATTGGTTGCGATCCTACGTGAGGGCACCAAATTGTTGTTGCTAGAAATCAACCAGAAGATCTAAAGAAGGATTTTTTATCATAATTTTCCAATAACCTAACTATAGTTAAGTTATAAAAAATCTGAACCGTTCATATTATTTTAAGGATATTTAAATATATTGAGTGAAAATCCTAAAACCTAGATGTTTAGGCAGTGGCAAGGGAAGGAGATATCCGCGACGTGAATTGATTTTAGGACAGATCAACGTTTTAGTGTGGCATTGAGGAAGAAAAAAATATATACTATTAAGGGTAAAAAATATAATTTTAATGATTTACTAACGATTTTTTTTTTCAAATAGATTTTGATTGAGTTTTAACTCTAGTGTGTGTATGTAAGCTTTATAATATTTTGAGTGTGCATAATGTAATTAACTAAGAATAGATGAGTAATGCATAAATAAAACTAAATGGTGTGGCATGTTGGTAAATATCCATAATCAAAACATGTTAGATATCATAACAGAATGATACAAGTAACATTATAGAATACTCAATAATTATTCACAGAAACATAATTACAGAATATGCCTTATGTTAAAATTATCATCATAATTTTCATGACTCACTCAATTTCATAATATCACAATAGTAGTCTGTTTAGTGATGCAGATCTATTATTTTTATATCCCTTTCACCTAGAAGCCTTGACAAAAGTTCTTGCAGTTTGTTATCTTAAAAGGCTTGCCAGGAGCTACACTTTGTATCGGAGACTCCATTTTATTTGCAGCTGCACCTTATATCGGTGACTCCATTTTAAGAACATCTCCCGGCGTACACTCCCCGCCTTGTCTGAATAACACATATATGGGCAACTTTCTGCCCTTGTCAGTTCTTGGTATACAAAAATTCATTAGTACCACATCACCATACAGATCAACAAATTACACTCATTTCCTTTCTCAATTAACAGAATACATAGCATAATAGCGCAATTCTATATTTTCGTAGTATTAACTTATATATTCACAAACATCATTAAATAACTTATATTACCTACCGATTATTGTTTTTTTAGTAGAGCTTGGAATCCCTCTTTAGTTTCCCTTCTTCTTTTCCCCTTCTTCTTCTTCCCTGTTTCCCAGCAGCTCTTGCTGAGCTCGGCCGTAAAAGGCGGGCGGAACAGGGCAGGGGTGCAGAGAGCAGAGCAAAACAGAGATAGCTTTCCCCTTTTTTATTTCTTTCCTGCACATGGCAAAGAGAAAGGGAAGAGGCGGGCTGGGCTGGCGCTGCTGGCTGTTGTAGTTTGCAGCCCATCCTTATCCATTTTTTTAGGAAAAATTGCAGTTTAGTTCCCCAACTTTCACATTCTTATAAATAGGTCCAAAATCATTTATTTTAGGTTCAAAATCATTCATTTTGGGTCCAAATCAGTTCAAAATTTTAAACCTCAAATTAAATTCTAGATGTCACAATTCTCCCCACCTTTTAGAAATTTCGTTCTCGGAATTTACATAAACATTCACAGACTTTCATTTCACGTTTTAACTGATCTTTCTCTACCTTTTTATTCTTTACACGTTCTATTTTTTGAATCTGGTTTCTTGGAACATGTCTCAATTGCCTCTTTTCGTTGCCATTGATATGTAGAATGCTTGAGCATAGGCAGGGACATAAACACAACAGGAAAATCTTTTTAATTCGTTGTCGAATTTTAAAATATTATTTTAGTCACATTTAGTTGTTCCAAGTTCACAAATCATATCCTGCCTTTAAACTTGGTAAACAACTCAAAAATACATCAAGTTCTCATTATTATGTTTTTTTTGTCTCTCTTAATTTCCAACTTAGCACAAAAAATATAAATTAGCAATATTCATCTGTATAACCAAAATATCATATATTACATTTTAATTATCACTTTTCTATTTCTAAGACTGGATGTCACAAAACTGAACCGGAATGTATAGCAAATGCAAAGGTAAACTAGAGTAATTTGAGATGGACATGGAATATTATACATGCATGGATATGAATTGAAGGAATATCAAAAATATTTCATGCGAAGAATATTTGAAGAGATGAAACTTATAAAATAAGGAGGGAAAGATAATAACAAAAAATCATAACTCACAAATATCGAACTATTGAACCAAGAGTGAATCCTTGCAGTGGTTCATTGTTTAGCTATTGCAACAACTAACGGAGGATGCATCCACCAATGATATTTGCCGCGCGGATGATGAAGAGCTTTTTGTTATCAAAGTCTCGGGTCGCATCACAATATTCTTATATATTAAACTCAATACTTGCTGAATTATCCCTAAAATGGGGAAAAGAAAGAAATTCTCCTAATTATGGTAGGTCATAAATATGATGATGATATCAATGAAGACTTGGGTACCACTTTTTCAAAATGCTTATAGCAATGGTCAAGACATTGTAACAGTGGTGAAACTTTCACTGTAAGTACAACATGTGAATTGTACAATTAGACTTCTAGGTAGTAGAATCTTGAAATCTGATGATGGCCTTTGACCTTTGACTTGACATCTTTGAACTTACTCTTCTCACATTATATTAACTCAATTGAAGCAAATCTATTGTATAAATGTGAAATTGTTTGGCATCAACTCAATTAGAGCTGCCTCATACTTTAGTAGTTGCTATGACCAGGGGAGTTAGTCTTGTAACTGTGGGCAGTTCGATTTCTGGTTCTTTACTATACAGAATGGAACTGTAGCTGATTAGTTGGATTGTAGGATGAGTTGCAAGTTATTAGTAGTTAGACAATAAAGCCAGTAATTACTTCCTGAGTAAGTAGCTAAAACAAAAGGGCAATCAAGCAAGAGATTGTAGGTATGCGGAGGAACTTATTATATTAACAGATTGGTGTGGCACTGGATCCTCTGCTAGGGAACATTTGTAAAAGCCATGTCTTACTTTCTCTCTTCACTTGTGCCTCCAAACTATTCTGATAAAGTAGGAGTTGAACCCCTATGTAATGATAAAAAAGCTAGATTTGGAATTAGTGGAAGATCCAAAAAAAAAAAAAAAATGGTTATGGTATTAAATCTACTTAGTTATCGACTTGGATCAACCTAGAGTTATATATCTCATCTTTCATAGCTCATATGTTTTTTTTTTTAATGGACAAGCTCATAGCTACTAACGCTTTCTGTGATGCAGGAAAGGATAAAAAAAGGAAGAAATACTCTAAAAAGTTACGAATATAACATGAGTGTTTACTGAAGGAAAAGGAGAATTATTACTAATAGCTTGTAGCTAATGTGTTCTAGCTCTTGCTTAATGAGGTAGTTAGAATGAATGGAAGAAGGGATTTGTTATTGTCATTTTCTTGCTTTTGTTTCTGAACACGTCCTGTAACTCATGCTTTAAGTGATGGGAAGGAGGTTGTGAGGCAGGATAGGGATATATTTATATGACTTTCTTTTCGCGGTGGAGGGAAATGTAGAGGAGGAAGTGGTTACTGTAAAACTCCTATTACGGCTTGTACTTTTGCTTCATCTTCTAGGAAGAAGGAGAAGGAGAAGGAGAAGATATAAATGATGATCTTAATTTTGTGCGCTATTTTTGGTAAGAGAGGAGAGATTATTTGTTAGCATTTTTCTCATTCCTAATTCATAGGCTATAGTTCATGGTTCAGAGGGGAGGAAGGAGGGATGTCGAGTGCTATTGCTCATACTTCTTTGAGAAGAGAATGAGGGAAGAATCAATAGTAGTTTACAGAAGGATGGACAGTCGGTTTAAATCCTCCTTCTATAGATAACTTTTTCAGTGAAAGAAATATCAAAAATAATTCAAAGCTCTTGTGAAATTGCTTATGGTTTTTATATGAGGGGAGGGAAATTGTTAGTGGAGTCTTGTTTCTTGGTCTTTTAAAACTCATATAATACCAAAAACCTTTTGCAAGGGAGAAATGAGAGGGAGATGGAGGAATAATAATCTGAAATTTTTGTGCTGTCAACTCATATTTAATTTGTTTCTTTTCATGTGCTATAGCGTATAGATCACCGTGCACATGAGTTTAAGCGATACGCTTAAAAGTATTCCTGGAACAGGAACGAGTGATGATGAGAGGCATTCTCAATGCTTCGAAACTTCTGTTATAGTTCACGCATTCACGTAGAGAATGAAGTCGAAGCGATGCTTGCCCTGTTCTCCTAACCCGTGTTCTCTTTCTCAATTTTCTTTATTTATTTCTGCCTTCAAAACCCATGTTTTGTAGCTCACAAATGTAGTCACATATTTGTTGAGGGAGGAAAATTTGCTATAGCATTTGAAAATTTAATATGGTACATTAAGTACATATGCCTCATCTTATTTTTGACGTCATTATTTGGAGACAAGCACTTGAGTAGAATAATTATTGAGTTCATCACCGTGTCAGCATCAGGGCCCACCTGATGCATTGGCTGACTAAATCACTTGGTCGATTGAAAATAAAATTTCACTTGAGCACAAATTCGATAGCGCTCTTTAGCTGGAAATATTTGTTTCTTTGAAAAAGTATTTTTGCTTTCTCCATTCTTGAAAAATAAACAATTAAAAATGTGAAGGCATGTCATTATAAAACTTATACATTAGGGCTTGCTTAATTAATACTAAAAGGAGCTCTTATTTTTTTTTTTAATATTTTACTGAAATTTCTAAAATTTGTTTATTACATATAAATTCTAATATTAAAAATTATCAAATAAAAATTTTAACATTAAAATTAATTTTATTTTTTTATTAAATTTATAAATTAATATATATTTTCTTTTATTCAAAAACACTCCATTAATCAAAGCGCAAACAATTTAAATTTACATTCATCACAATAAAGCGTCAGGTCCTACCCTGCCAAAACAAAAGAAATGCTTATTTAATGCTTGTTAATATATATATATATATATATATATATTTATTTCCTCTGTCTTCTTCCTATCTTTTCACCCACCAACAGTCCCGTCTTATTAAATTTACCTTACCAACCACCAATTACTACCCACTAACGTTCTCGCCCTAATAAGTTCACTTCTCCCTATAAATAGGCCCCAGAGCCCTCAAATAGAATCCACAACCACTGCATCGTTAGCTCATCTTGGTGCGCATCTCCATTAAAATCAAGTTAACTTGTTTGATCCAAGATGACCCGTGTCGACCCGTTTGACATTAGTTAACCCGTTTGACCCGAGTTAACTTATTTGACATGAGTGTTATCGTTTGACCTAATTTGACTTATTTGACTCATTTGCCTCATTAACTTGAAATACTCAGTTTTGACTCAAATTGACCTGGTCTGATCCATTTTAACTGGTTTGACCTATATTGATCAGTTTTGAGCCACTTGGCTTGTCTGATCTATTTAGTCTTTGTAATTTAAGTTAATATTTTAAATTATTAAGCACAATAGTAATTATTCATACTGAACTTAATTAGGGAACACGTCATTCACCAACAAACTATTACAGCGTCTAATCCAGGTAAGCGATTTTTACTGAACTTAGGACATCGTGACTATTAAATTAAAATAATTAATATACAAAATAATATCAATTATATTCTGTGAGTTATATTCTGCATATTCTGCATGGCTTTGTGCCGATATTCTGTTGGACTTTGTGCCAAGATATTATATTGGGTTATACTGGACCCATGTATCCTGAGATGTATGATGATATGATGAGTTGGGATCCTGGTGGTTGACGAACCACCTTCTGGACGCGTGGCGTCGTGTGAGGGATATACCTGCATCCTGTTATTCTGATGTCACACTGATGACGTATCTGATAAATCTGTTGTCACATTGGTGACGTGACTGCTACTTCTGTTGTTACACTGGTGACGTATATCTGTAGATTCTGATCCTTTATCATTATAAGATTTATACATATTAATATATATGCAAAGTATGAAATATGATAATATTGTGAGGTGATAAGTTGATATTACAAGTTAATCTGATGTTCTGATCTATTGTTAAATTGAGCTATAAGATCTCACCTGGCTTATGGTAAGGTGGAGGTCGTTTACTCGGTCTTTGTGACTGACTGTTGCTTTTCAGGTAAATAATCTATTGCCAGGAGAAGACTGTAAAATCCTAGAAAAGATGTTTCCCTATATTCCATATAGTCCCATCGATATTTACCCTTATCCAGTTTAATTGTTTTACCTTTCAGTTTTCTAATCTAAGGTTACTCTGGGTGACCTGCTTAATGTTCGAACTTATGTAATCCTATTTTGAGATGAATAAAGATATCTTTTTCTTATAATCTGTTCTGTGATTCTGACTGTAAATCTCCCCTTATTTTATGGATAATTAGTCCTTAAAAATAAAGGTGTGACGGGTTGGTATCAGAGCATAGGTTATAAGTAATCTTAAACTGACTTTAGTACTTTTACCTCACCTATTGACATTGTGCCTTTGATTTCAGGAAAGACCGAATCATCCGTCTTATTGAGTTTAAGATGAACCCTAGTATCCCTATGGTGGCCAATCTTGGCCAACTCTGGTTCCTTTTCGAATGGGTTAGATACTACCGAGGAAGTAAGATCACCCCTGAGGAGGCCAAACAACGTATATTGACAGCCTTACCCTCTTATTGGGATAGAATCAAGGCCTTAATGATGGTGATTTTTCGACTGAATCAACTACTCACTGCCTTAGTTGCCATGGAAGCCTATTACCGAGATAACTGGTCTGCATTCTGCCACTATGAGCCACCAAATGATTCAGTGGAGCTAGAACCAAGAAAAACCCAGATGGAAACAGACCAAATGTTACCAATCATCTCCAAACCTTCAAGCAGCTTTTCAAAGCCAACAAACCTCGAGTTGACTCTAGCAACTCCAACTCCTCGTAAGGAAACTAAGGAGACGTCGGCTCTCATCAAGAGTCCTTTTGCCCAACCAGAAGAGAATCCTGAGCCAAGTCCTGTCTCATCTTCAAAACCTTAGTGTACCCAAACTCAGTTGTGGGAATTTTGCAGTCTACTTCTCTGGCATGTAATGGTATTTCCTAAATAAAGTGTTAGTTTTATGTGCTTACATATATTGTTTACTAGGTGAAAATGGAATCTCAAGCTGATTCTCTACAAAATCAAACAAATAAAAATCGGGAGAATAATACAATGATCTTTAGAGATGCATTGTATATGCATTTTCGAAAGGAAAAACCACCCCCAGTTTGCGGGAGGTCCAGATCCTCTAGCTGCGGAGAAATGGATCGATCGATTGGAAATAATTTTTGAATTTATTGGGTGTTCTGATAACAAAAAGACTGGTTTTGCTTCTTATATGCTGACCGGTGAAGGTCGTAAATGGTGGAAGTCCCAACTCAATACTGAATTTAAATCTCTTCAACCTGTTCGTTGGGAAAGATTTCGTGATAATTTCTTCCAATAATATTTTCCTCCTGCTATCAAAGAAAAGAAATTACGTGACTTCATTCATTTGAAGCAAGGTTCCATGTCTGTCATGAAATATGAAGCTGCATTTACTGCTCTTTCTGATTATGCACGTCATCTAGTAGCCGATCCACGAGAAAAAATAAAAAGGTTCGAGAATGGTCTGCGACAGGATATTCAAAAACAGACAAATATTATGAGGATTTACGATTATGCTGAATTATATCAAAGGGCGTTGATCACAGAACAAAATATTAATGAAGATCGGGAGTGGCGTGAAAGGAAAAAGCGCTGTTATGAGCAAGTTAAGAGGCATGAGGGAAGTTTTGAGAAGAAAGGAAGGAAGAAGGAATGCCAACAGATTACTAGTATGAAGTGTCAAAGTTGTGAAGGTCATCATCCTACTTTTAAATATCGTAAGAGTATCAGAACTTGTTTTAGATGTGGTAACAAAGACCATTTTGTGAAGAATTGTCCAATGATACCGAAGCCTGATTCAAACTCTAGGCCACAAACTCAAGCCCGGGTTTTCTCCTTATCCAACTCGATCGTTACAGGTACGATCTATATTTCAGGATTACATGTACAAGTATTATTTGATTCTGGATCTACACATTCATTTATCTTGCCTGAATTTGCAACTTTTACAAAAATTTCATCTAAAATGTTAGACACACTTTATACCGTAAATACAGTCTCAGGAGAAATTTTGGCTAGTAGGATAATATATTCAAACTGTGAAATATACATCGGTGATCACGTCTTTCCCGCAAACTTGATTGCCCTTGCTATAAAGGACTTTGACATACTATTAGGAATGGACTGGTTATCAACTTGGCATGCTGAGATTGATTGTGCTGCCAAGAAGATAAGTTTTCCTATTCCTAAAGGAGATTAAATCTTTTTCGAAGGAAAGAAAGATGTCTTACCTATTATATCTTTTTACAAAATGCCAAAAATTGTTAAGGAAATGATGTGAAGCTTATTTAACTTACATTGAATCGACACCAAAAAGTGAAATCAGAATAAATGGAATAAAAATTGTTAAAGAATTCACAAACGTTTTCCCAGAAGAACTTCCAAGATTACCGCCGGAGAGAAATGTGAAATTTATTATAGATACTATCCCAGGATCTGCCCCCATATCAAAGGCGCCCTACCAAATGGCACCCAAAGATCTAGAAGAACTGAAAAGATAATTACAAGAGATGCTTAATCTAGGATTTATTCGACCTAGTGTGTTTCCTTGGGGTGCTCCTATATTATTTGCCAAGAAGAAAGATGACTCTTTAAGATTATGTATCGATTATCGGGAGCTGAATAAGATTACTATAAAAAAAATGCCCATTGCCTAGAATAGACGATCTTTTTAATCAGTTGAAGAATGCTAAGGTATTTTTAAAAATTGACTTATGATCTGACTATCATCAACTACGTATTCGAGCACAAGATATTTCAAAATCTGCCTTTCGAACAAGGTATGACCATTATGAGTTTGTAGTCATGCCTTTTGGATTAACTAATGCTCCTGCAGTGTTCATGGATCTTATGAACCGAATATTCCAATCTTACCTGGATAAATTTATTATTGTGTTCATCGATGACATACTTATATATTCCTCTAGCGAAGAAGAGCATGAAGAACATCTAAAAATTGCTTTGACGACACTGAGGGATAAAAAATTGTATGTCAAGCTCAGCAAATGTGAATTTTGGTTACAACAAGTTGCATTTCTAGGGCATATAATTAGCTCATCTGATATAGCTATAGATCCATCTAAAATTGAGGCTATCACTGATTGGCCAAAGCCTACAATTGTAATTGAAGTAAGAAGTTTTCTTAGTCTAGCCGGATATTACCGAAGATTCATAGAAGAATTTTCGAAGATCGCTCTACCACTCACTCATTTAACTAAGAAGACTGTAAGATTTGAGTGGTCAAAAGTCTGCGATGAAAGTTTTCAGAAGTTAAAAAGACGTCTTGTTACAGCCCTTGTCTTAACTATTCCCTCAACGTCCGAAAACTTTGTTGTTTATAGTGATGCCTCTTAGAAGGGATTAGGGTGTGTGTTGATGCAAGGTGGAAAAGTTTTAGCTTATGCTTCTAGACAATTAAAGAACCACGAAGTCAATTATCCTACGCATGACTTGGAACTGGCTACAGTTATCTTTACACTTAAAATTTGGAGGTATTATTTATATGGAGTAAAATGTGAAATATTCACAGATCACAACAGCTTAAAGTATATTTTTACTCAGAAGGAATTAAATCTAAGACAACGAAGATGGTTGGAGTTATTGAAAGATTATGATGTAGATATTCAATATCATCCGGGAAAAGCTAATATAGTTGCGGATGCACTTAGTCGAAAATCTACAAGTAATACACTTACTGATCAGGAGGCACTTATTAAAGAAATAGAGCAAATACAGTTAGAAATCCGAATAAGTAATGATAAAAGAATGATAGCTCATCTTTGTATACAACCAAATCTGCATGAAAAGATTAAAATAGCCCAGCAAGAAGATTCAGAGATTGCTAAGATAACTCAGCATAATGAAAGAAGATAATCCAGAATTTATGATAGGATCTGACGGTATTATTCGATTTCGAAGTCGAATCTATGTTCCTAAATCCCTAGATCTTAAAAGGGAAATTCTTAGTGAAGCACATAGTGCGGGATATTCAATCCACCCTGGAGGAACTAAAATGTATCATGACTTACGAAAGCAATTCTGGTGGCCAGGGATGAAAAATGATATTGCTGAATTCATAAGTCGTCATTTAGTTTGCCAAAGAGTTAAAATAGAACATCAAAGATCAGGAGGATTGCTTCAACCTTTAGAGATCCCTACTTGAAAATGGGAACATATCACTATGGATTTTGTTTGTGGGTTACCAAAATCTAAAAAATTTGATGATATCTGGGTAATTGTAGACCGGTTAACAAAATCTGCTCACTTTCTACTTATCAAAATGACTCATCCTCTTGAACACTTGGCTAAATTATATATTGATAAAATAGTATGACTTTATTGGTACCTACATCTATTATATCAGATAGAGACTCACGATTTGCCTCAAGACTGTGAGCTAGTCTTCAAAAAGTCATGGGAATGAAACTTAGTTTCAGTACAGCATATCACCCAAAAACGGATGGACAATCAGAAAGAACAATTCAAACCCGTGAGGATATGCTAAAAGCATGTGCCATGGACTTTGGAGAAAATTGGAAAAAATATCTACCTCTAGTAGAATTTTTATATAATATTAGCTACCATACAAGCATCAGGATGGCTCTGTATGAGGCTTTATATGGCAGGAAATGTCGATCACCTTTGTATTGGGATGAAGTTGGAGAAAGAAGAATGCTAGGACCCGAGATCATTAAAGTCACTTTGCAAAAGATCAAAATAATTCGAGAACGACTTTTTGCAGCCCAGAGTAGACAAAAAGCCTATGCTGACACAAGAAGACAAGATATTTGCTTTGAGTCTGGGGAGCGTGTATTTTTAAAGGTATCTCCAAGGAAGGGCATTTATCGATTTGGTATCAAGGGTAAGCTTAAACCAAAGTACATTGGTCCCTTTGAAATCATTCGCCAGGTTGGGGAGACAACATATGAGCTTGCATCACCTCCAAAACTAGCAGGAATTCACAATATTTTTCATATCTCATCATTAAGAAAGTACGTAGCTGATCCAAATCACGTACTAAAATATGAACCGTTAAACATATAACCTGATCTATCCTATGAAGAAAAGCCGGTTAAAATTCTTGATAGAAAGGAGAAGGTACTTCGGAAATGTACTATTCCCATTGTGAAAATTCTATAGAGAAATCAAATGGTGAAGAGGGAACCTGGGAGACGGAAGAATCAATAAAGAATGAATATCCACATCTATTCAGGTAAATTTGGGGGACCAAATTTCTTAAGTAGGGAAGAATGTAATAATCCGTTTTAAAAAAAAATACTTGTTAATATTCATATATATATATATATATATTCTGCTAAGTTTGATATAAGTATATCTGTCATCTGAGGATTTCAAAATAATTGCTATATTAAATAAGCATTTATATATATATATATATATATATTTTACCTCCCTATATATATATATATATATATATATGGTCCCGCCCTAATAAGTTCACATCTTCCTATAAATAGGCCCCACAGCCCTCAGATAAAATCCACAATCACTGCATCGTTAGCCCATCTTGGTGCGCCTCTCCTCTAGCGGTGAGACTCTGCTAGGTAAGAATTCTGGTCTTACTAAGTTTAAATTACATTCGGTAATTTTTCTTATTAACTCAATTGGATTAGTGATTAACCTGTTTAAACATATGTCGACCCACTTAACCTATATTAAACCCGATAAATCTGTGACAACCCATTTAAAATCAAGTTAACTTGTTTGATCCAAGATGACCCGTGTCGACCCGTTTGACATGAGTTAACCCGTTTGACCCGAGTTAACCTATTTGACATGAGTTAACCTGTTTGACCCAATTTGACCTATTTGACTCATTTGCCTTATTAACCTGAAATACTCAGTTTTGACTCAAGTTAACCTAGTGTGATCCATTTTAACTGGTTTGACCTATATTGACCAGTTTTGAGCTACTTGGCTTGTCTGATCTATTTAGCCTTTATAACTTAAGTCAATATTTTAAATTATTAAGCACAATAATAATTATTCACACTGAACTTAATCAGAGAACACGTCATTCATCAGCAAATTATTACAGCCTCTAATCCAGGAAAGCGATTTTCACTGAACTTAGGACATCGTGACTATTAAATTAAAATAACTAATATACAAAATGATATCAATTATATTTCGTGAGCTATATTCTGCATATTCTGCATATTCTGCATGGCTTTATGCCGATATTCTGTTGGGCATTGTGCCGAGATATTATACTAGGTTATATTGGACCCATGTATCCTGAGATATATGATGATATGATGAGCTGGGTTCCCGGTGGTTGACGAACCACCTTCTGGACGCGTGGCGTCATGTCAGGGACATACCTGCATCCTGTTATTCTGATGTCACACTGGTGACGTATCTGATAAATCTGTTGTCACACTGGTGATGTGATTACTACTTCTGTTGTAACACTGGTGACGTATATCTGTGGATTCTGATCTTTCATCATTATAAGATTTACACATATTAATATATATACAAAGTATGAAATATGATAATATTGTGAAGTGATAAGTTGATATTACAAGTTAATTTGATGTTCTGATCTATTGTTAAATTGAGCTATAAAACATCACCTGGCCTATGGTAAGGTGGAGGTCATTTACTCGATCTTCGTGACTGACTGATGCTTTTCAAGTAAATAATCTATTGCTAGGAGAAGACTGCAAAATCACAGAAAAGATGTTTCCATACATCCCGTATTGTCCCACCGATATTTACCCTTATCTAGTTTAATTACTTTACCTTTTCAGTTTTCTAATCTAAGATTACTCTGGATAACCTGCTTAGTGTTCAAATTTATGTAACCCTATTTTGAGATGAATAAAATATTTTTTTCTTGTAATCTGTTTTGTGATTCTGACTATAAATCTCTTATTATATAGATAATTGGTCTTTAAAAATGAGGGTGTGACAATCTACCTTCCTCTCCAGACACAATTTCTTTCTCCTTCCTCATGTTGAGTTTTTCCATTTTTCCCGCTAAATGATTAGCTACAAAAGGATTTTTTTAAGTGAACATGTCACTGATTACTCCTTTTTAAAAATTTTTGAAATTGGCATTCTATGTCCAATATATTGATGAATGAAAAAAAAACATTAAAATTAATTTTATTTTTTCATTAAATTTATAAATTAATATATATTTTCTTTTATTCAAAAACAATCCATTAATCAAAGCGCAAACAATTTAAATTTACATTCATCACTTAAAAATGATTAAAATTATAAATTAATCTTTATATATTATTTCCATTAGCACTTACTATTTGCAAAAGACGTGACAGATACATAACATCTATGATAGAAAAAAATATTAAAAGAGAGATCTATATATAAATGATTATTTTAAGCTGTTTTTGGTAAAATTTCTGGACGTAAATGAACTAAATTGTGAACAATAACATATGGTTTCAAAGTTTTATTAGAGAGAATAAGGAGGCCATCAAATTCATTCCCTCTCCAAACAAATAAAGTGGAGAATCATGATGTCATTAAACAACAAATGAACAACTATTTGGATAATGCACATTATTTAAAAAGACAAAACACTAAATATCTTTTTACCTTTTTTACTTTCATATCTTTGATACAACTGTAACAAAACAAAAGAAAAAGAAGAAAAAAAGACATTTATCTCACTGAGTATAATTTGTTATACAGCACCCAAACTTCAAATTTCCTTAGAGGGTCAATGAAATTGCTGCAAGTAAAACTTCAGAGCTTTTACAAATTATTTAAATTATTAAAAAAATTGTCCCTTCAGAATACTTTAACCTTTTTTTTTTCCACCCAATGTACAATAAATAAATATTAATATAAGAAAAAATGTAAATTCAAAAATAATAAGTTGACGAGAATGTAGAGAAGGTAGTAACATCTGCCCAACCGGGGAAGAGGCTCTTCAATTTCTTAGTGCCATCAAAAAGATGTTGATCGAGTACAGCAACATCCACCCTCAAGGGCTCTGGAGTGTTAGCCTAGAAAATTCATGAGTTTAATTAAAAAAAAAAAAAGAACACCCGGAAATTTCAAAAAAATAAGAAAGATTTAATCAATCAAACTCTAAGAAGTTTTTTTTACAAGCAGCACCTCGTAATCAAATATTTACAAGCGGGATCTCCTATTTTGAATATAAATCTACAGGCAGCACCCCAACGCTAACTTCCGTTTGTCATTTCTTTAACCGAACTAGGGTTAACGCATATAACTAAAATTATGTCTCGCCCGTTTCAAGAAGATTCACACTAATAGAATTATGAAAAAAAACAAGAATCTTAAAAATAGACAAAACATTGGAATAAAAGAAATTTAGAAAAAACATGAATGATGAATTTCATTTAAGAGCTAGATTAGATTACATCTAGCTCTTAAATGAATGACTAGATGTAATCTTAATTACATGTGTTAACCCTAATTAGATTAAAGTAATAGGTGATAAATAGGAATAAGTAAATTTACAATTAAAATAGGAGGTATTGTTTATAAATATTTTACTTAGGGAGTGTTGTATGTAAGAGAAGCTTATTTTGGGGTGACAAGTGTAAATTTCCAAAAAAAGAAATCAAACATGCAAAAAATCACGAGTCAAGGTGGTCATGAATAGATAAAGATTCAAAGATATCACACATTTTTTAAATTTTTGAAAAAAATTCTAAAGAATATTGAATTATGTAGCATGATCAATGAATAGATAAAAAATGATAAATGGCAAGGAGTACTTTACAGTGAATGTTATAATGTTATATACCGACAACTCTTTAGGTTTTTACTGATTGTGTTAAAGTCAAATGTATATCTTGCACACCTATTGTCGGGGATTCAAGAAGAGTTTTTATAGACAACTTATATCTGAAAATGTATAAAGATGGCTTTCAAAATTTAACATTTTTCATGTTTGTTTCCCTAAGTTAATTACAATCTAGGTTAAAAATTAACCTTACAAGTCACATAACATATAAATTTTAATATTAAAACCAACAATATTTCAACAACAACAACAATAAACCAAGCCTTTATCCCACTAGGTTGGTCGGTTAGATGAATTCTTTGTTTTTATTGCACTCTCTCAAATAATAAATCTTTATTTAGCTCCAAATATGTAAAATTATTTTTTATAATTTTTTATCATATTTTTTTGGTCTTCCTCTTCCAATAATCCAACTTTTTTTACTGAAGCTTCTATCAGCTTACGACTTATATGTTTAAGCTATTTAAGTCGACTCTCTCTGAGCTTATTTTTCAATTGAGGCTATTTCCAACTTTTTTGCGGATATACTCATTATCATTTTATCAAATTTGGTAACTGATAAAGCGCAATGGAAACAAAGGATTCATGTAGCCGACCCCACCTAGTGGGATAAAGGCTTGGTTGTTGTTGTTGTTGTATACTCATTATCATTTTATCCTTTTGTGTATGGGTGCTCATCCATTTTGATATTTATCTTATTTGTGTGATTTTACTTTGTAGGTTAGCATTCAATATCATATAATATTATTAGCCTTACAATTGTTCTATAAGATTTACTTTTAAGTTTATCACATAATACGTCAGATGCATTTCTCGACTTCATCTATCCTATTTGGATTCTTCTAATAATATCACCATCTATTTCACTGCTATTTTGTATGATCGATTTAAGACATCTACACCATTCACTCTTTCTGATGACTTGATCATCAATTGTTATATTTTTATTACAAGTGTTTCTTTCTTAGCTGAATTTATACTCCATAAATTTGATTTTTGACCTACTAAGACGAATGTTAATGTAATTTTCTATGACTCGAGTTTTACCTTAGTATCTTATCTAATTTTATCAATGAGGAGAATATCTTCTGCAAAAAGCAGACTGTAAAATATTTTTTCTTGGATGTGTCCAGTCAAAATCTTCATAACCAATGCAAATAGATATGAACTTAAGCTACTCTTGATGTAATCCAACTACTACAACAACAACCAAGCCTTAATCCCACTAAGTGGGGTTGGCTACATGAATTCTTTGTTTTCATTGCGCTCTATCAATCAACAAATTCTTATTTAAGTTTTAAGTAACTAAAATTACTCTTTATAGTTTCTTGTCAGATCTTCTTTAGTCTCCCTCTTCCTCTTTGTACATGGGCAAGATCTAATGACTCGATTTTTCTAACTAAAGATTCGATCGGCCTACGATTTATATGTCCAAACCGATTTTCTCTAAGTTTATCCTTATTTTAGGTTGATCCAACTAAAAAAAAAAAATTTTAGTCAAACCCTCTTATATTTGAATAAATATAATATACATGTCCTGAATAACTGAAATATAAGCAGTGTAAATATTTTCTTTTCTAAAACTCTTCATAACACTTCTCTTGGGACTTTATCATAAACTTTTTCTAAATCAATAAAAATCAAATGCAAATCTTCTTTTCTTTCTTTCAATATTTCTATTAAACCTCTTAATAAATAAATAGCTTTTATGGCAGATCTAGTTGGCATAAAACTAATAAAATGTCGAAAACTACAGAAATTTTCATATAAAATTAACTTTATTTTTTTCATATCCCACACAAATCTAAAAATATTAAAAAATAATTTTATTTCACATACATACATCCTAAGAAGAAACTATATCTCACTAAAGAACAACTTTAACCTGATGTTGATATAAGAATCGACACCCTTATTGCAATCATACAGGTGTTAGACACAATTCTAAATTAGTAAGGGGACAACATCAAAAAGGGACTGAAGGGAAAGAAACATGAAAGTGAAGCCCTAGGTCTACAATTGCTCCACTTCCGGCACTTCTCTATCAACAACCAATAGAAATGGCCTAACTGAGTAACTTACCCAGCCTACAACCTATGAAGCACGAGTACGATACGGATACGATACGATACGGATACGACGATACACCAAACTTAAAAAAAGTAGGATACAGATACGTCAGGATACGACTATTATATTTATATATAATACGTCATATTCTCATATTTAAGATATGAATTTATGGTAGATTATACTAGCTTATACATTTTGTTTTTGTGATTTTCAAAAATATCTTTTAAATTTTTTTTAAATTAATTATATTTTTTAAACATTATTAATATCACTAAAAAAATATTAGACAATTGAACTACAAAAAATAAAAATATCCTTCAATAACTATTGAGTTTAAAAAATTTTAAATTAAAATAATATTTTAAATTTATTTAATTACTTTCAACCTATTACAGATCATTTAAGTGAGATGAGAGTTTAAATATATTTCAGTAAATTAGTTTCAGTTTTAATTTAAATCCGATTTAAATTAATTAACTCAATGCAAACGACATATAATTGAAAATAACATAGATATTGTGACATAAACTCATATATACTAATCTAGTTAAAGTAGATATATGCTCTCATCTCTCTGAGTGTTAACTAAATAAATAAACAAAATACAAAAGATTAAAGTTCTATTGTTTTCATAATATGAGCTTGATTAAAATAAAAAGAAAGTGATCGGTGTCTAACAGAAGCAAAGATAATATGGTTGATATAGAAAAACTAGATAATACAGTTGTTTATAAATACCAAATTCTTTTTCTATTGCCGAAACACTAGCGTACATTAAGCATTTTGTAATCCCAATTATGTGAGTTCAGTATATCTCTCAATCTTATTATTTGAGTCTATGCATGAGTTGTGTTTTATGTATAATATATATATTTTTTTTATCATGTACGCCAAACCATATGTTTCAGCATTTTTTTCTTTAATTAGAAGTATCGAAAAGTATCGGGCAAGTATTGGGCAAGTATCAGGCAAGTATCAGGCAAGTATCGGACAAGTATCTGGCGAGTATCGGATTTTTAAAAATAAAAATAAAAATCGATACGCCACGTGGCGTATCGGATACGTATCGGTAGAGTATCGGGGAATATCGGTATCCGATACGGATACGTTAGGCTCCACGAAGTATCGGTGCTTCAAAGCCTACAACTCAATAGGGACCACAATGGCTTGGACAACAAGCGTACAAGCCATTTAGTAACCCACTACATGTTCTCTTCTATCTATAAGGCCGAACTAGTTCTAAGGTAGGGGGTCCCCATCTTTATCTTCTATGGAACATCTCTTTAGGCGGGGGGCTAAGGTGAACCTTTTTTCCCCTCTTTTCAAGAATATCTCTTCAAGGAGATCTCTCAATTTTTGTTATGCTAGCCCTCTCTATTTCACTTAAAAATTTAAGTTTGTATTATATATATATATATATATATATATATTAATATATATATATATATATTTAAGTATAAATTTTTAATTTTATAATTATATTTGGCGTGTCATGCCGTGCTCGTGTCCTATATTTTAGAAAATCACCGTGTCGCCGTGTCCCGTGTCACCGTGTCGTGTCCGTGCTTCATAGTTCCTTGGCATATGTATAAGTATAAAACGTCTAGGTATGGGTGTATCTCAATCCCATTTCCCCCAAGAAAAGGCATTTTTGATTTTGGGAGGAAAACATCCATAACAGGAAAGTTAACTTGCAATGAATGCATCACATTACCTCCAACCAGAATGTCCATTTTTCATGGCTGCTTCCACTAAGTCTACAAATGTACGAAGGTGGTCCTCCGTCCATTGATTCAGGAGCTACAGAAGTGAGTGTTAGGTTGTAGCTGACATCTAAAGATACAACAACTGAAATGCAGATATATGTAGAAAATACATAGTAATTTACCTGGGATCCTATTGTCGGCAAATGACCAATTTGACAAGGGGCCAGTGATGTTAAGTACTGTGGACCAGACCTCATTTAATGAGCTGAAATGGGTAAAGTAGTAAGTACCAGGCCTATCAGAGGAATCTTTAGGCTTAATGGATGTGTCAAGATGAATTGAATAGATCACCCTAAATTTAGCTCAAGGTACACTCTGCGCGATCCAATTGCAGTCAGTGAAACAGATTCATGCGTTGCCAAATGAGGCAGGTAACTGTATTGCTCATGGACATCATTGAAAGATACAGGGAACTTCAAGCTTCCTGAAAATAAAAATGGTACGGGAAATAAAGCCTGAAAAGAAGCAAGAACAAAGAAGTTACTATGGCATCCTGCATGAAGTCGATTTTTAAAACATTATGACAAAATCTGTATAATTTGGCATATCAAGCATTGGGCAACCTAGACCCTGTTTAGCATATATTAGTTTCTATCAACTTGTAGGGTTAACTATTTTTCTATTGATAAAATACTAAATTACCCTCCTTACGCCCTCTCTCTTTCCCCCTTCTCCCTTCTCTCTCCTTCCACCAACACCAACTCCAACTCCATTGGCATATATTAGTCTCCACCTACACACCATCTGGCTTTACAATTCAAGGACCACATAGAAACTCTTCAACTTCCTTCAGAAACTCGCTCTGTAGCCTCTCTTCAAACCCTAATTTGCAGTTGCATATTAACCGACAACTAATCGAGCTAGAGAGATGAAAAGCCATCAATTTGATGGGCTAAAGGGGTATATTTTAAGGAGAAACTGTTCTTCAAATTATTTATTTGAGAAAATTAAGGGAAATTAAAGAAAAAATAGGAGGAAAATAATCTATGAATTATTTTGTAAAACTAGCCACACAGTAAGAAAGAGAGAATGGAGAACTTCTAGTGTCATTGGCTTCAACAGTAGTGGCAACCATAGCAATAAGCACAAATGGGTGATAATGGGTAGAGTATAAGGAAAAAGGTTAGGGTTTGTGGAGAAAGAGAGTAAAATAGTGTTTTAACTAGTTATTTGATTTTCTTGATAGGAATAATCAAGGACCTAGATGATTTGTTTTGAAAATCATAGAGCCATTTGATATTATCCCTTAACCTCAAGGACTTACATGATATTTACCTTGTGTATGCCCTTGATAAATTTAAATATATGCATATTGTTTTGTACATGATAGACTTGATCACATGTACACATGTATATATCTTATTCACAATACAATAATTATAGGGTAAATAGCATTTGGGCCCCCAAGGTTAAACAAGTATTGTAAATGAATTCCAACTTTTTAAAAATCTCAATTTAGGTTTCTCTGGATGTGTTTTGTGATGGTTGTAGGTCCCAACATAGATGGAACCGTTAAACTGGATGTAAATGACATTCTCGCTCCTCCTTTCTCTCTCTCGTTCTCTCATGATTCTATTTTTATTTCTCTTTTTTCAAGAAATTTAAATCTACTCTCTTTTATATTTTTATAAGTTTAATAATTTCCACATAAAGTTATTTTGCTTCACTAATAAATATAATTAAAACTAAAGTAAAATATTAAAGTTTAATTTAGAATTTTCTAGATTTCAATTTAAAATTTTGAAATTCAATTTCTTAATTTTTGTTTATTATTAAAATTATCTTCTCGTGTCATGATTGATTCGACAAGTTTTACGCTGGCTGCCGACTACCTAACGCAACCCTCCGCGTTTCTCATCCGGGACTTGGGACCCGGCAACAGCGCTGGAACAATTAATTCTCTTTATATATATTTTTAATTGTACAACAATTATAAAAACTTAAGAACATGACATCCAAATTTATGGGCCTAAAATATTATGAGACATTAAGTATGAAGTTTGATAGCATTTTTGTTCTAATTGATTTGGAGACAACTCTAATTTTATAGGTTTTGTAGTACCGCAACAGCTTTTTTCGTTTTGAAAACTAAAATTTCTTCCGCAACAGTTTAATCAAATGTTGCTTTTTAACTGCACAATAAAATGATTTCTCCCATCATAAAGCTACCCCAAATTCGGACACCAGCTGCAAACATGCATTTTTGCATCAGTAGTGGTAAACCATCAAAGTTGGCTATCCTAATTCTTCCCCACCTGATTTATTGATTCTGACAAGAAAACCTAGTTTATTATAATCACTGTTTGACATTGCAGTGAAGTTGTGTTAGTAGCTCCAAATCCACACAGCATTAAGTACATGTAAACAAAGCTTGCAACTTTTTGGTTTTTCTTTTTCTTTTTTCCTTGCTATATTCAGGATGTTTAAATGGTGTCAGTACATGGAAATCTGGATCCAATTTTTATGCCTAAACCAAATAATAGATTAAATGCCAAACTTTAGATTCTGAATTCAACATGCAAAAGGATGCAAATATCTGCCCATTGTAATATATAGCATCCATTTCTTATACTAGAAAGGGGGGAAAAAAAGCAAGAAAACTTTAAAATCATGTATATTATACTTTAGAAGGTAGGTTCACAATGATTTGGACAAAAAAATTTTAAAAAAGGCAAGAACAAGATGGTTTGCAAGTCATTCTAGAGAGTTTAACATCATGCTGCTTGGATCTATTTGACAGATGACAATAAACATTGAACAAAACTTGCTTACCACCCATGAGCTTTTTATAGAATGTTGGTCTTCTTTAAAGAGAACATCTGAACCAATGTGTAGCACCTTTGCTACTTCAGGTGAATTCTTGAAGAGGAATGATAATGAATTTGCATCCACAACTGAAAAGTCAAAGCTGGACTCCAAAATCTTACTGGCATCTGTCAAATTAAAGAGGAAGTCAGTAAAATACAACATAAATCAGACCAATTAACACAACTATAAACGTAAACACAATCAGCAGGCAGCAGAGTGTAATAGGAATACATGAAGTTCATCTCAAACACTGCAGCAAAATCAAGAAATACACCTACTACACAATTATCAAGTTCTCTGTTTTTGAAATGAAGCATTCATTCATTTCATTGGCACAACATGAAATCATTATTAATAATGGTTTATTCTTTAAATAGCTTGAGCAACTTAGCATAAGTATTTCCATAGAAGGGAAATTCTATTAAGAAGACAAAAAAACTTCATGTTAAACAAAAAAAGCACAGGGGGAAAATAAATGTTTATCATCCCCTAAATTAAGCAATATAAACTGGTTCCTTATAAGGTGGCAGCTATGAAGCAAAAACTACACAACCTACAGGATATGATTTAATGCCATATATGGGTTACAAATGCAGCAACGGAAGTACAGATTAAACAATCAACAAATTGTTATATATGTGTGCACATATATAGCATGCAAAATGACGTCATCGATACAATTATTTAAATACCAGTATCATAAAACCAATGTCTACCTGATGTCATATACTATCATGCATTCAGCATCTGCAATATAAAAACACTTCATTTTCATTTCAAGTCTCAAGTAGGAAATGTATCTAACAGGACATAATAAGAATCGTGCTGTTCAGACTTTTTTTTTAAAATGTGCGTAGTTCAATATATATATTTAATAGAAGTCTAAGAGGAATCAGTCATGGCAACTGAAAAAATACCAAAATATTGATCCTAATAGGGTGTTAGCATCAAGACTTCCCCAACTCTAAAAGCATATTTGACAGATTCCACAATTTAAACCACAACATTTTTCAACAGTTAGAAAGAATGCTAACTTTTAACATCTATCTCATTATATTTATAAGTTTTTTTGCCTCTGACTTGTAGTAGGGCAAAAGATCATGCATTTATCAGAATCTAATAGCAACCAAACTTCCTTTTTTACACTTATCACTAATATGTTCCATTTGTCTCAAACATCTAACTAATTATACCAATGTAACTTTCACAAACACAACCACACCTTGCTGCGTCTTCGTTCCCACCCCCCGAGGATGGCAAATTGTGCCCATACCTGTTAATCCTCCGTGCCTTAATGGGACAATTATGAGTTTCAAAATTTAACCCACAGTTTAGATCAGCCATACCCATCACAGTGTAAGTCAGTCGTAGGTTTAACAAAACATACTCACCCCAACCTGCCAATTACCAAGTTAAGATGGACAATGAAATATTAAATATATTATTCCATATAAAGCAATAAAATCTTATTATTTTAGGAAATATTGTGTCACTCCTATTTGATTTGGTGCTTTTTTGCATATAATGTTAAACAAGTTTTTTTACAATTTTAGAAACAATGAATGAATCAATAATGTACCTCTCATTAAATAACACAGTGTGCAGGGTGGCAGGTGGGGTGGGGCGAAAGCGATTATGGGTAATGGAAAACGCATGATAGGGCAGGTATGGGTCTTGTACCTTAGGTCAGTCCGACCAAAACCAGCCTTGTTGCAAGAATTACATATGATGGATTGGATATTCCATTTATTGCATCACATAAAAGCTCAACTCCATACATATGTCTGAAAAAAAGCATGATGGAAATGGAGAGGATTCCTATGGAATTATAAAAGATACCCAAAATGAGCTAATTTACAACTAATTATTTTACTAGGACATTTATTATTGAGCACAAAAAACAAATGCGAGATTCAATCTGCTATCTATGAATGGCATAAAAACAAAATAATCAGGAACATCATGAGCTTCTCCTTTTTAGCATACAAAAATTAAGTGCCATTTTTCAAACAAAAAAAACCATTAAACAATAGTTGCTGCCAAAGGAAATCATCCATAGAGGGTGTTACAATGGAAACAATCGCATGAAGCATAATGGGAAAGATATATGCAAAAATCAATTTGAACAAACACGTTCAAGTATCATTTTGGACTTGCATGTCAGTATGTGATGACGAAGTATTCAGAATTTTTTTTTTTAAGCCAATGGCATAAGAGAGAATCAGATACAATTTTAAAACATATTCTGTAGCAATTTGAAATACCTGTATGCCTTACAGTGTGCTGGAAAACAACCCTCTTAGGTGCAGCTTCACTGTAAGGAAAGAAACGGGCTGAAACAGCCAAAGACAGCACACACAGCTGCAGCAAGAACTGAAAAATTGATGGCCTAGACAACCAACGACTAATAAGAGGTAAAATAGGACCCACACACCAACCAGTGACAATTCCAACTGTCGCTGCCACTATAATATCTGGTACAAAGTATCCTGTAAAAAAATATATGCCCAGTTAAGCATTGTTAAAGACATTGTTTTCTACCGTTACAACTGTCATGTGCAGACATGGAACAGAATTAAAATAAGGGTAAATTACAAGTAGGTCCCTGTTATTTGATCATATGTGTAAGTAGGTCCAATTTTTTCAAAATTGCTCAAATTGGTCCATTAGTTTTAGGTAATGTGCAAGTAGGTCCAAAGTTTAGATTTAATAGTAAAAAAATGTATGAAATGACATTTTTACCCTTAAGATTTTCTCTCTCTCTCTCTCTCTCTGCGGCAGCCGGATCTCGGCTAGCTTGTTCTTCCCCTTGCCGGCGCCTCGAACGGCATCGAAATACAGAGTCGCCGCTGCCTTGCTCTGGAGTTCGAGCGTCGACGTCTCCTTTCCAAAACGCCGCTGTCGATCGCCAAGGGTAGCGGAGCCTCGATGCCACTGTCCGAAAGCTCTCCTATGCTGCAGACGACGCTGTAACCTGCCAACACTCTGAGGAAGTGCTTTGTGATGCTGGTGGCCTTGGCAGAGCAAAAACAAGCCACATGTTCACGCCAAGGCGGAAGTGTGACGTGGTCGCTTGCTTTGACAAAATCCCACACTGCCTCTTGCTGTCGCAGCTTCGTTCGTATCTGAGTTCTGAGAATGAGGAAATTTTATATATAATTTCCTCATTCCAGAGTCCTTGATAATAAGGGCGAAAATGTTGCTTCCTCGTCTCTTGGCGTCCCCCAGGGGAGCCCGATCTCACCGATGCTAATGAACGTCTATCTTCATTCGCTGGACGTTCGAATGGGTGAGTTTGTGTTATCGGGTCAGCTTTTCTATTTGCGTTATGCAGATGAGTCAATACCAAGGAGGGAAGAGACGGATATTTGCCATTGGAAACTCTATTAACCAAAGGCTGTTGTATCCTGTCGTTAGCTGCTATTTTACAGCAGATTCCAATAGATGGTACATTCCACCAAACACGTCCTTTGTCAAATTTAGTTGGGGAAAAATCCCTTCTCATTCGATTTGTCAGTTGCGGTGCCCTGCCGAATTGGAGAGGGTTCGGGTCCTTGTCCTTCTTATAGTTTTAGCTCCCAGCATTCAAGAAAACTTGCACATTCCAGGTCTTCTTAGATCATTTATAAGGTAGACAGATCTAAAGGCAGAAATGCTGCTAATAGGGCAGTCAGGCTTCTTCCTGCACCCTCACTTAGACTTTCTCCTGATCTTGCTTGCTGTTCTGATTGGGCTTCCAGTGGGGTAGATCTTTATGGAGGTTATGCTTCGGGTCCTTCCTCTAGCTCCGAGTGAAGATCTTTTTGAATTGGACAAAGCCATAAGACACTCACAGAAAAAGCAGCTAAGGGGATAAAGATAAGAGGAGTGAAAGCCATGTACCCCTAATCTTCCCACCCGGGCTAAGGTATGAGCCCCTGTGTTGACGATCTACTAGTTGATTCAAGATCTGGGTGATTAACCCTATTTTACTAGTGCCGAAATCGGTCGGGAATCCGAAATGACGGCACAGCACAAGCCGCCATACTTCCGGAGGCTCCGCTTTGCCGCAGATCCACTCTGCTTTCGTCCTGAACCCCCCCTTGACCCATCCTCTTTGATTCTGATTGTGGGGCATTCAATGCACTTTTTGTAGACCAGAAAGGTCAAACTTGTGCGCAAAGGGAGCTATCGACATCTGTTTCCTAGACTAGGCGTCAGTTCTAGTGGTGATAGGCCGTTCTTCATTTAGGGAAAGAGCCACTCTGCACAGGCAACGCCGACTGGGTTCAGTGATCCGCGCCCAACCACCTGGCTGCAAGCAGGCCACCTGGTTCAGCAGAGAAAGAGAGAAAGAAAGAGGACGCATTGCTAAATCTAAGAGTGGAAGAATTTAGAAACAATTGCAACACATCATTACATCAATATCACAATATAATCAAATTAGATAACAAAAATTTTATTTGTTTATCAAAAACGATAATTATTTTTTCAAGTTTTCAGACAGTCTTCTTTATAAGAATTCATCCTAATTATCACATCTGAAAAAAATACACTAAATAATTATCATAAAAATACACTATGAAAACTCATAAATATACATATATACTATCACTTCAATAATTCAAAGTCAATACTGTAAAAATTACTATAATACAACTGAACCGACCCAACCCTAAAATCATATTTATATGTGGGTTATTTAATAATCGGTTAATTCGGTCGGTTTGATTTCCAAACATGTGAAACCGAACCCAAACCAATTAACCGAAATACGCAAAATATCAAACCATTACCAAACCGTTAAATTCTAAACCAAACCAAACGCTAAATTTAAATGGTTCGGATCGATTTTTCGGTTTAAACTATAGTTTGCACACCCCTAGCTATAGCAACTCCTCTGAATCCCATTGGGATCCCCCACTCCTACAATGGATTAAGGTGAACTTAACAGCTCTGGTAAATAGAACACTGCGGCAGGCACAAGAGGAGTTATCAGAGACCACCACGATAGTCTCCTCGTAGCAGTCGGTCTCCACAGCGGAGGCCACGAGAGCACTTGTAGTGATTACAACCACCCAGAAGTGAGCGGAATCAGCGAACGAGATTTGGCTAGAGGATGATTCAGCCATCACCACTGATCATCTTCACCGAGCTACCAGTGGACACCCACCAGACAGGTCCATGACGCATATTTCCTATCTATTTTGTGTCTTTAAGGCGATTAGGAAATCTCATATATATAGAGCCGCAAACAAGCAACAGATTTTGTAGCTTCCCTTTCCTCTTTGGATGATGTTGAATGGAAAAGGGGCATGTCCCTCCCATCAGATTTTTGCGTGATTCTAAACGAGAATCGATCCTTTTATTCTTGATGCATTTTGTTTTGCGTTTATAGTGTCATACGCTTAGTGTGACTTTCAAAAAAAAGATATATATAATAACAAAAAACCCAAAATCAAATAATTTCCAATAATCAAATTAAACTCAAGTTAAAATTACAAATTTTAATCTTGAATTCATCGCAACTCACACAAAAATAATCAATATCAACCCTTTACTGTTAAAATTTCTGATTACCAACCGACCAAAAAGCTTAACCTTGTAAGTCATGACTCGTGAATAATTTTATATTTTAACACGCCTCCTCACGTGCATGCTTATTTGCTTTACAGTGTGGAATTCAATATAGGTATTTTTTTAAAACTCTTACGGTATAAAAAATTGTGGGACACTAGGGTTTGAACTTGAGACCTCTAGCACAGATACCATGTTAAATTTTTTATTACCAACTGACCTAAAAACTTAAGCTTGTACGTCATAGCCTAGAAATAATTTTATATCCTAACACTTATGTTAAAGCAGCATAACAAAATAACCATACAACATAAATATAATCAATAATTAATCCAGGTCGAGTTGATTTCGATTTATTCGAACAGCAAAAGCGAGAATCGATTGAAATCATTCGGTTCCAATAAATTTGGAACCGGATTAGAACCAAACCGAGTTAGAACGGAACCAATCAATTCGGTTCAATTTGGTTCTGGGTCAATTTTTGATTCTTCGAGTATATTTGTACACTGTTAGTTGATAAAATTGTACGGGACACTAGTTACGACTGAGCATGTCGCTAGGTAGGTCTAGTGCTAGCTAGTTCCCAAAATTGGGTTGGTTCATATTTTCTTTGTGATGATAACTTCCATCTTTATTTACGAAACAAGTTCCCAAAATTGGGTTGGCTCGTCTTTTCTTTGTGATGATAATGCCAAAAAATATAGTTTCAAGTTGGCTCATCCATCTTTATTTAGGAAATAGAAGCCAAGGTATTACATTAGTCCTCCTCTCAAGAGGCTCGCTTAAGCCGAATTGCTTTCCATCTTTATGGCATTTGCTTTCACTGGAAGTTGGTCGAGGTGATAGCTTGAGGTGATTTTGTTGCTTTTAGGATATGTGGGAAGGCTCAATAAAACGGGATCCTCACATAACCAATGGACCTTCGCCTGGAAATAGTTCGACCTATTTAGAAAAATTGTTTGGGGAAAAGAAGTTAATGAATGACAGAAGGCCAGATCGAAACTTCGACTGTCATGGCGTATAAATCCTATAAGTCAACATGTTGGAGTGGGATTTTCGATGCGCGTGCGCCTATGAGGTGACAATGGTCTTAAAGTAGGAGACACAAAATGCATGAGTGGATCATATACTGAGGCAATCTCGAATGAGTGTTAGGGCTTAGCCACGTTCGAAGCCGCAGCAATAGTTACTTTGGATCACATATTAACTCAATTTCTTGGCCAAAGACAGTGGCGGTGCCTTGAGGACAATCCCACAGAAAAAAGCGACGCAAGGTTGCTGAGGCAACTTCATACAGAAGTGGAGCAGGATGACAAGGAGGGGCAGAATGACACAAGGTTAGGATGGAATGTGCTCTAATAACATATTAAGGAGTCAATTGATTTGTTATATAAAGGACCCTCCTACAAGTGAGGAAAACAAAAAAATTAGTAATGAAAACAAAATCATCTTTTATAAATCTAGAAGGTTATAGTAAGGAAACAAAATATTAGAGAATTATTTGAATAAATATTTTAAATATTTAAGAAGATTCTTGGGATTTTCAGAATAATCCTTAACAAGAACCAGGATATTATTCCATTCATAAACATTACCAATTGGCTGAGGGAGGGAACCCATCATGCCCATCTTCTCAATCACGAACTGGACAAAAAACCCACCAAAGTAGACTATATATGTCAAGCAAGGAATAGAAGAGGCCACATACACTGCTAGTGATCTGCAGAAATGAATGATATAATCAATCAGAAAGAAGGTGCCTTAACATGATTAAGCATTTTCTTTTTAATTTCTAGTATTATACACAAAGTTGTTCTATGCAAAAATGACATAAGAGAAAGTAGAGCTGAATGAAGTCCTTAGGATAAACATCAACAAGAAAGAAATGTCTTCACATAGAAACTAATAGGAAAGAGAAACCACTGAAGATGACAGCAAGTGGAGTTCTGGATCAAATCAGCTAGGTCATCTTCATTTTGTGCAGGAAAACACCTCTGCTTTGCATGAAGGTCTCACCTACTTGTTATACCGAATAGTCTCCATTGTTTGCTTTAGGCTTTGTTTGGTTGGAGGCCATTTATATATTTTTATAAAACTAATAATAATAATAATAATAAATTAGTTATGATGGAAAAAAATTATATAAATTTTTAAAAGATGTGTATGATGGGAAATAAAATTAATTAGTTATATTAAAAATGATATAAAATATGAAATAATATTGATTGATGTATTGAGCATTGTGTTGGTTGTGATATTAAGTGTGTTTTTTATATTAAAGTTTGTGTACTGAGGATAAAAAATAAAATTTTATTTATTTTAATTTTTTAAAAAGTTGTAGGCCATTTTAGGATTTTCATACTACCAGGGATCAAAAATTGAAAACCCTGGCTTCACTCTAAAGCAAAGCACATAAATTTTATAACATATGTAGTTCACACAAAATGAACATTATCCAAAAGGCTAGTCCTAGATTGATGATAATATGTAAACTTCAAAGAAAACAGTTCTTTTCAAGTGTTTAGCAGCAAGGCATGCTTTTCAATCAAGAGTGTTGAAGCATCATTAGTGGTAATGAAACTGAATACATTCAAAAGAGTATATGCTGCATATAGATTGATGTTTTTCCCTATTTCATATAAACGTTAGGTTGATAGAAATCAAGTTTGTCTCACAGGAAGGGTAAAAATATAGCTTATCCTCATATCCTTGAATACAAGAACCAAAGAATCAGTTGGTCTGCAAATTCTCAGGGCATTAAAAAAGAATTGAAGCTTGTTGCAAACAATGAAGATACAATGCATCAAAAACTTGTTTATTTTTAGACCAAGAATTTGTTTGTTTTTACGTTCAATCATCAGGAATAAAATTTATGCATGCTCAACAATCAATAACGTTTTACTAAATAATGTCTTGAGAACAAGGAAAATACTTGACCATTTAATCATTGAAGGAAAAGAAGCAATTACCAAAAAAAGCTGAACACATGAATACACAATGATAAATGTACATACATGAGACTTTGATCACCAAATTGCTTGCTTGCCAGATGGAAAAAGAACCACGAAAGAATCATAGAACAGGACACCATGTATGTCAAGAATCCTCCGCCAAGCCCACCAAGCAGATAAGCCTGTCAAGCAGTAGCACAATCAAATGGATCAGTAGATTATACAATTCATGAAACAAGAAACTTCTAACTTGATCATGGTAACACATTCAAAGCAATATTATGTTGCATATAAGAGATTGACTCCAAAACTGAAAAGCAATCATAACCATGGTATTCTAGAATCGTTTGGAACAACGGAGATATAAACAACTAATGAACTTACCACTGTCATGATAGCATATAACCCAAAAGCTCCTCCAAATAGTGTTTCATCAATTGGAGCCATCTACGTGGAAAAGCAAAAGAGAATTTCAGTAATTAAAAGAAACGAGAACTCTCATTATTTTACCTCAAAAATTTACAACAATGTTTACAGAATAATGGAGAAAATATCAGCACAAGTTGCTGATAGCTATTTAAAAAGAACACACATTTTCACTTTAAAACGTACATGTTTTGAAAATGGATTTTCACTCGTAATTAAGACAATTTGAGTTGTAGTGATCAAATGAGTTAAAAAATCATAAAACCTCTTTCAAATTTTTCTGGTCGTAATCCTCTGAAGAAACTGCAACAGATCCCCATAAAGCTCTTGGAATCAACATACCAAGCAGAGAACTAGGAATAAACAAAAGAAAGGCCAAGTATGGACGAGCAAACCTGCATTTTTCCCAAGGATGCCTCCATAAGCTTTGCAAGATCCAAATGACATCAACAAATTATTTAACATATGTAGAGTAGAAGGCAGAAGAAAAGGGGAGTACATGTGGTAGGTGTTAATATTTCCGTGAAATGTGGTTAGATAGATGTTAGTACTTTCAGTATCAGCAGCACCAATAGGCATCCTATACCAAGTATATTACAATTTACAAGTGTATAAAGGTACATAGGCATTCGTCTCTTTTGTTTGTCATCAATTCAATGAACCCTCCAGCACTATATTTTTGTTAGATGGCAGAAGGCTGAACCGTGAACACCCACACCCTAGGCATCTTACCCCCTAGTATAACCTCTGCAATAAACGGCCTTATAAATGTATAGTTTCCATAGCAAAGAACTCCGTTTTAAGGTTTAAGATGACATGAAGACTGCAGCTGTCAGAACAAGCTCTTGCTGTTATATGAAACTCCTGAGCCAACTCCACGACAGCACAAAATGTAATGTTCATCACGAGTGTTTGTAAAACGCCTAATTTCGAATTTAAAAGTTGGAATTTCAGAGCACATTAATTATGCATTCAGGATTATAAAAAATGTGCTTGAAATGCTGCGAATGGTAAGATGTATAAGTGTTCACACTAAAGTAGGCCACGTTAGAAATGAGTGTATTGGAGAGTGAATGGGGTGGCACTTGATGACAAAAGGTTGGAAAGAAATTTAAAGTGGTTTGCCATCTATATAATTAATCTATAGAGGCCCCTATATGTATATGTCAGGGATCCGAGTGACAATGATAAAGAGAGGCAACGGATAAATAAAAACTGACTTGAAATAAGGTTATAATACGTGGCCTTGGGACACTTAGCAGTGTTGCTTTACGTAGAGTTGAATGGAAAAGGGAAATATATGTTGCCAACTCCAAGTAGCTTGATATTAAAACATGTTTATTTGTTTATAAAAAAAAACTGTTGTTTATTTTATTTTATTTTAAAATTAACTTTTGTTATTTATTTATCATCAATTGCAGGACGAGGACCAAGTTAGGTGATTAATAGAATCCATTATTACAATCAACTGAATCATATCATGACTCTCGAAATTTCAAATCTAAGCTACAAATGACTATATCTATTGAACTTCCAACATGTCATCAGGTAGCATAAGAAAGTGTGAGGGCATTCTACAAGATGCCAATCGTCATCAGATGCCATGTAAATATCATAAATGAAAATAGATAACTACTAAGAGCAATACAACAAGAATGAGAATGCAATGTCAAAGAATGATAGCAGTTAGAAAATTTTTCTTGGCTTAATCTCACATATTAAGTATATCATGGATAATATGACATGACAAGTGCCCAAGGTGTATTTGTCTGCGGAGGCTAATTTTAACAAGGTTAAGTTTAAGTTTGAATAAGGATTTTTTTATTGAGAATTGTGTATGATATTAAATAAAATTAGTTATTATATTGGGATGTGTGAGAAAAGTAATACAACAACAACAACAATCATGACATGAATCCTTTAGAGTGTTGTTGCCGGATCCCGAGTTTCGGATAAGAAACGTGGACGATTGCGGTAGACAGTCGACAACCAGCGTACAACTCATCGAATCAATAATGACATGAATCATTTAAGAATGTGTGAAGAAAGAGATATAAGTAGTTATTATTTTAATATGCGTGTAAAATGTGAAATAAATTTAATTTTTTATTTTAAAATATGTGTGATATGAAATATAAATTTTAATATTGAAATTTATGTATAATATGATGTTAGGTAAAAGTTAACAAAGTTAACAAAATTATTTTTAACTTGGTAAACAAACACTCAGTGAATCCAAGTCTATATTCGTTTGACCTACTAATGACCTGACCTAAGTAGTACAAAAACAAGTTACAATCCCCGACTTACCTAGGTTTCAAGAAACCTAAGCATAACTAGCATAGCAAGTGATCTATGTATAGTTAGTCCCCAGCCTAAAATATACCAATGCTAAATCAAACGTGATAAATTGACTCAGGCAATCAACATTCCTCATTTAACATTAGGGGCATCTATGTGTATACTACTTTGGACAGTTCTATTTACCTCCACAACACCAGACATATATAATATACCTAAATACTATTTTTTTACGACAGTCAATATACTACATTTTAAGCTTTATATTACATTAGTACCTCTTAATGTTTAAATATTACTAATAAACCTCCTTTTAACAATCATTATTTTAAATATACTGTTAAATTTATAATTACTAATATACCATATTATATCTCATACTAATTAACCAAGGTTAGTATAATTAACATTTAAATAAAAATACACATAAATTTACCAAATATATAAATGTGCATATATGTTGATAAATACTAATATATATACACAAGTTTATACACAAACACATACATAAATATCCATGTACATATGTATAAATACATGCAAATAATTATATACATAAATACTGATGTACATATATAGAAAGATGTATAAATAAGCATATATACATATAAATGTATGCATGTATGTGCACACGTATTAAACATAAATACGCATGTATGTATATAAAATATATATGTACATACGTAGTTAATATTTTTAACTTAAATTATAGTTTTGTGAATATTTTATTATTTAGGTGGTATATATGTAAATGTAAAGCTAAGAAAGTAGTTTATAGGTAAATTATAAAATTCGGGTGGTGTAAGTAAATACTACTTTCCAACATGACATACACATAAAAATCCTTTAACACTATGCATTAACATACCCACACTATAAAACAAGTAGTTTCTTGTGTGTGACACCACTAGAACTATCCTCTAACCATATCAACTGTCCATACAACTAGCTCAAACATTAATTGGGTTCACTCAGTTAAAAATTTTTAGTTGGGACATCTATAAATATTTTTGTTGGAAATTTCGACCCTCATATGGGCAACTTTAAAGTGATAACAAAGATTGTTCTTTTTTTACCACAAGGTCATGGGTTCGATTCCTAGAAAATCTCTTTAGTAAAAATGAAAGGAAGACTGCATAAAATAGACTCCCCCTACCCACGGGATGCCCTTTTATTGTCAGCCCTCATATGATCCTTCCACATTGACAATAGCAATGAACATGTTAGATGAAATTTTGAATAAGATGGAAGCCTTACCAACTCATTGCATAGCTTGAAAAGAGCAATCTTAATACTGAAAATATGACCGGGATCACTATAGCAAGAATGATAGCAGTAGCCTGAATCAGCATACCTAAATAACATGGCACTTTAGAATCTTAAAAAACCCAGTAAAAACATACAGAAAATATGATAACATATATGAAATGCTTCCTGAACAAGGCATTCAATACATAAACGAATAAAAGTAACAAGATCATAAAACCAAACATTCACAAACTTTGACAGACAAATTATAAGCCCAGAAATCATTTGCAAACATTTAGTTGGTGCTTAGCACAAGTCATTTTTGGCATCTTGCAGGGACACGCCTCAGCAACACATTTTACGCAGGTTCCATTTTAGACAATTAGAATGAAATCAAATTGTGTTGATTGACAAAAGATTGTCAGGGATTCCATGTAGAGAAGGCTTGATTTATTGATTTTTATTTCGCTGATGTTGATTAATTAGAGATCCAGACATTTTTAGTTGATTTTAAATGCCATCATATTTGGTTGATTTTAAATGCCATCATAGTTGGTTGATCATTGATTTATTTGTTCTATATTTACCCTAGAAGTATTTTGTATATGCATTTTCTGCATTTATTCTTGCATCTACTATTCCCTGGTAATGAGGTCTCTATATAATGGTCTCCCCATTACTGCAATTTCCAGAATTGATAATGAAATAAAATTGAGTATTGTGTGAAACTTAGATTCGTGTTAATGGATATATATCCCGATAAAGGGAACAGTGACAATTGACCATAGACGAAAATCCTTGACATTCCCACCTTACGCATGAATTGCCAAACCGATTCCTCGGCTTGGCCAAACTTCATCAAATCAATAGTAGTGACTCATCTGTGTCCCCAATCACAACCAGTGATTTTGTTGACACTGTCCACTGCCTCGTCTCATCCTTTTGAATGTGGCCATCCACAGAATCACAACGTCCACTCCTTGCGAAGAGGCCCGCGCCCAGTGCCTTGTGCCCTCTACATATGATTGATCAGCTCAATCCCTAGATGTGATGCCATTCAATGAACCAAAAGTTCAAACCACTAGATTGGAGCTTCAATCCTTTCAATCTAGTCAGATTAAGACTCTTAAATTAATCTGCACCCAGATTCTTTTTCCTAAGGTAATTTCTTATCAAACTAATTAATCATTGTCAATCGACTTCGATTGAGAATTTCATTATTTATAATTATTCAATTGAGTTTTGACTGAGAGTAGATGTTAATCAAACAAATTAATGTTATAATTACATTGTGACAAACCTAATAAAATTCTAAACCCCAGATTTGATTCACTAAAATTAAATCGACAAATTCTAACCGAAGTTGATAATTCATATTTATCAAATGATCTTATTTATTGTGACATTAACCTAATATCCACATAGGTATGATTAGACCGAGTCATCTAATAAAAATTAGTAGATTCATTAATCGTGTTTGCATACATTTAGTTTCCTATCAACACATATTAGAGGGTCTTAGACTATATTCTCATCTATATTTCATATTAGGTCATCACATCAATTTGCCTTTGATTTCAATCTTATTTCTTTTTACATTTTATTTTATTTAAAAAAAACAACAAAATTAGTAAAGTATTACAGTTAAGGACGAGAAATTTTTGAATAATCAAGAGTATTAAATTGACATTAGGCTTGTTAAGAATTATAGTTAAATTAAGTAATGAGTAAATTTTGAATTTTATCACTAGATTATGAGTAAAGTCGCACTTTCAATATTAGATTTATAGATTATCAAGATCGAATAATAATTACCAATGAGATTTTAGCTATTTATTTCCTTTTAAAAGAACCCCTACCCATGGTTGTCCACAACAAAGTTCACTTCTATACTTACTGTAGAGATGATCAAATAAATTCAAATTGAGCAGATAATTATTAATTGCATTTGAATTTCAGTGACATTTCATTCGGTAGAGATTTTATCTTTTTAGGAGAGTCAAGGAGCTACAACAGATTGATCTAACTTCCTTGGAGATACAAGATTTGGTTGACAAATACTCAATGGGGTCAAGTTCATCCTACTTGGGATGAGTTGATACACACATCAATAACACATTTTAGATAGGTTCGATTTTCGACGGTCGAGATGGAATCGTATTGTCTTGATTGATGCAAGATTGTCATAGATTCTATGCAAATTGGGTTTGATTTATGATTCTAAATTTAACCATGCTCGTTAATTAGAGATTAAGAAAATTTTGGCTTAATGTGGATGCCATCATATTTAGCTAGCATTTAATTTATTGGTTCCATACTTACACTATAGATATTTTTATATTTTTTCTTTTTTCATTTATTCTTGTATTTCCTATTCCAATATAATGAAGTTTTTATATAAAAACTAAAGTCCAGATCATTAGACTAAAGCTCCAATACATCCATGTAGCCTTGATATCAATAAAAGGATTATCTTTATCTAGTCTTGATAAGCTCCAATCATCTAATATAATGATATTTTATTCAAATTAATTATATTTTTTTAAATGCTCTTGAGATCACTAAAAACAATATTATGGACAATTCAATTTGAAAAAATAAAAATATCCGTTAATAACTACTGAATTTAAGAAAAAAGCTTAAATTTAAAATAATGTCATAAAGTTTGTTTAATTGCTTTCCAATCTATTACAGATTATCTAAATGAGATAAGAGTTTAAGGCCCTATTTGGCGCGAGGACCAAAACAGGACCAAAATGGTACTAATTTAAAAAATAACAATAATAATAATAAATAAATTTTTTAAATCATTCTACACAAATTCAAATATAAAAAAAATATTTTACTTCACATACTCAATAATTTAAAATAAAAATATCAACTTTATTTCACATTCGAGACCAAAATATTCAAATCGAGTATTTTGATCTAAGATGTGAAATAAAGTTTATATTTTTATTAAAAATTATTGAGTATGTGAAGTAAAATATTATTTTTTATATTAAAATTTGTGTAGAATAATTAAAATAATTTATTTATTATTATTATTATTTTTTAAATTAGTACTATTTTGGTCCTGTTTTGGTCTTCGCGCCAAACAGGGCCTAAATATATATTAATAGATTAATTTCAATTTTAATTTAAATCTGACAAATCAATTAATTTAATGCAAACGATATACAATTGATAATAAACAGATGCTGTGACAAAACCCAAATATATTGACCTAATTAAAGTAAATACATGATTTCCTCTCTATGAGTTTCTAATTAACTAAATAGACAAATAAAAAAGCCAAAGTTCTATTATTTTTGCAATATGAGCTTGACTAAAGTAAAAAAAAATGTGATCGACGTTCAATAGAAGTAAAGACAATATCGATTGAGAAAAAAAAAGCACAAACGTCACTAGAACCTTTAAGATCGTAAAAAAAAGTTAGCTAGAGTAAATGATATAGTAACTTCAGATACCATTTTTTTCTGCTACAAAACGCAAGCGTACGTAAAACTTTTTGCAATCTCAATTGCATAACCCAGTATATCTCTCAATTATAACGTACGAGTCTACGCATAGTTATGCTTTATATATGAGATATTTTTAATTTTTTATCGTGTGGGTCAAACCAATTTTTTCAAAATTGTTTCTCTAATTAGAACATCGAGAAGTATCAGACAATTATTCGATAAATATTGAATTTTTAAAAAAAATAAAAATAAAAATTGATACGCTACGTAGCATATCGAATACATATCGAAAGAGTATCAAAGAGTATCGTTATCTAATACAGATACCATATGGGTATGTTAGGTTTCACGAAGTATTGGTACTTTATAACTCATTTCATACTGCAGCTTGGGTAGTAGATCATAGCGCAAGAAACTCCCAACATTTCCAAGGGAAGCATGGCCAATTAACAATTTAGAATTTGCAAAATAGTTTATGTTCAATAAAACAATGACACCATATATCACCGAGGTCCTCCACTTCTCAAGTAGCTTGAATAAAGAATGAAAAACCTTTCATACCATGAAACACAGGATAGAAGAATCGAAGATAAATTCACAGCAAGCATGAGATAGAGTAAATTCTATTTACAAAAAGTATGACCAAGCTAGTTAGAATAACAAAGTCACTTGAGTAATAATGACAATGACAAATGAGGAAAATAAACAAATTTTACAATTGATGAAACGAAATGACTAAAGCTGATATTTCGTGCATACAAAAAAAAAATCTCCTCATAAGTACGAATGGATCTACAACTGCATACCTTTTAACAAGCCACCGAAGGTTGACTGAAGAAAAAGAGGCATAAGGAAGAACATAATCACTGGCAGACTGTGAAGAACCAATGCCGTCTTTGTTGAATAAAACACCTAAATTGCATTGGAGAAAGTTAACGAGTACTTATTCTAAAAAAACTTCAAACATTTCCTATCAAGAAAAGCAAACGAGAAGCTACAGGGCTGATAATTTTACACAGAAAATCATAGTTATGATAAATACCATAAAGAGAGACATGTAGTCGAAATATATTGCGCGATCAATATTCTTCTCGGTAGCAGCAGCTTTCAAATTTCTGTGTTTAGCATCTAGCAGCATTGGAGAACTTGCAAAAGCATCAATCAAGCTAATAGTATTCTCACCACGTGCTTGGATGCTACCAGGTCTGAAGTCAAAAATGGTCCAATGTATTTGAATATAAACAACATAATGGTAGAAATAAGTTTCAAAAAAAAAAACATAATCGTAGTAAGAATTAACCAATGGAAAAGCATAGTAGCAGATTCAACACATACAATATTCTATCCATTGTATCATAGGATGTATGATAATAATAGCCACCAATGAGAAAGATAATATCAAGCCCTGGAATGTTGTTATAATCTTCAGCAAGAATTCTATAGTCTGTATCTCCAGGAATAATGCCAAAAACATCCTGCAGAAGAAAAAGGCTACAGATTAACTGCCCGTAAATCATATGAACAGCAGTAGGAAAATGCATGTTAAATAGAGAAGGTGAAGGATGTCTGCCACAGATGACTTTCATTGCTAAGGCTACAGATTATTGCTTGCAAGTCTTGAATCATATGCTCGGGGACAACTTTCATCATGGTGGCCAGTGTGACCCATAGTCTCAACAGCATATTCGCCATCTTGTTCCCTTCTTGTACTCAATGTACAAGTGGTGTAGCTAGAGATACGACATTCACCTCATATGGCATTTGTAGTGTTTAATAGTTGGTATGTGCGACCGTCCCTTTATCTAGCAAGAATGTTCACTACTGCTTCACGATTTTGTGAAATGTGCATAGCTATGTCATACATAGGGCCATTCTTTTGATCTCCCTACAATAGCTCTAACAACTCTTCTACAAGTCTCCCATCTTAGGTGAGAACTCCTTCGATAGCATGATTGAAGTGTTCCTCGATTTGGCAAGGCTAGTGTCAAGGTCGTGTAGATCTTTGTTGGTACAAGGAATGCAATAACATGTTCTTCCATCCACTCGATAGAAACCTTCTTAACGCACTTCCTAATGTACTCATACGCACCTAGGGCACATCCTACCTAAATAACATTCCTCACTCTCAGCCACTCAATGATGGCACGAGTCTTCTTGGGGTTCATCATGAGCACCACTCTTCCAACCTTGAATCCGAAATAAAGGAGGGACTCCTTCCCTAAGGCGCACTTGTACATACTGAGCTAAAGTCAATGCTTCCCAAGGAGTTCTAACACTTTCTGAAGGTGCTCAAAGTGTGCTTTTCTTATTGGGTGCAGATAAAAATGTTATTGGCATACACAATGAAAAACTTGTCAAGGAATGGGTGCATAACATTGTTCATTGTGTGCAAGAAACTTGTTGGCGCATCACATAGGCTAAATGGCATCACCAAACGCTCATATAGACCTTACTCGATCCTAAACGACATCTTCCACATGTCATGCTCCCAGATGCGAACTTGGTGGTAGCCCAACTTCCGATCCAACTTTACACAGGCCTAAAAGATATGCTCGAAGTTAAATGGTGCCAAACTAAAGAAATTTCAATGATGACTTGGAGTTTCACAATTCTAAAAAATAAAGTTAAAAAGAAAGTTCAAAAGGATGGGGCAAAGTGCAATGACCAACTTTAGCAATGATTTTTTTAACATCAGAGCTTCCCAGATGGTAATGTCAACAAAATAACTTAAAGATGGACTTAAATATCAACATTGTATTTTGGGTTTAATTTAGGTTTAGTATTTGTGTTGGATTGAAATAAAGTTAGCTTTTACAGTTGATATTTGTGCTGAGCCAAAAAAATACCTCAAACCAAACGAGGCATTAATAGTCTTGAGCACTAAGGGCTTCATAGTCAAGGAGACCAATTTGGTATTACTATGAAAATTATGGGCCTAGATTAAGATGTGTGTATGATGGGAAATAAAGTGAGTTAGTTATATTAAAAATTATAAAGGATGAGAAATAAAATTGATTAATGTATTCAAAGTGATGTAGGATATAAAATAAAGTAATTTTTTATATTGAAAATCATGTAAGATACGATAAAAATTAATTCAATATTATTTTTTATTTTTTATAATGAATAAACTATTTCGATCTTTAACGTGACAAAAATAGTATAAGGACTAAATAGGCATAATACTTCTAGATTCCTTTAGTTCAAGGTTAATTGTTAGGAATGAACTAAATTATCTTAAAAGTGATTGTGCAACCCAGTCTGTAAAGGTCAACCTAGAACGGTGTCAGTCAACCCTCAAGGACATCCTAGGATAGAGACTACAAAAAATGGTGCAAACAAAAGTAAGGTGGAGCCTGAGGTAAGGCTAGCCAGCAAAGCGAACTCCTGGAATTGCTTTAAATGGGTGCAAAAGATGGACTGAATAGGTTCCATCTTCCTTGAATAGCTAAACTGGTCAGAAACCATTTCTTTGAACTAGTATAGACCTTTTTCTTTCTCTTGTTGGCACCCTCCACCCCCCCACCCCACACAGTTGAAGCCTCGCCAGCTATAAAAAACCGAAACTTCATGAGGCCTAACATATTCGTATCATATCCATATCAGATACCGATATTCCCTGGTACTCTACCGATACATATCCAAAACGACATGTGGCATACTAATTTTTATTTTTATTTTTTATAAATTCGATATTGTCTAATACTTCCCAACACTTTTAATTAGAGAAAAATATTGAAACAATAGATTCAGCCTACATGATTAAAAATAAAAAAATACCTTATAAATAAAATATAACTCACATATAGAATCAAATATTAAAATTAGAAGAGCAATATAATGGGCCCACACAATTGGGATCACATGCAGCTTCATGCATGATAGTATTTCAGTAGTATAAAAGATTTGGTACTCATAAGCAACTGTATTATCAACTTTAGCTAACTTTTTTTTGTGGTCTTCATATATGTTAGTGATATTGCTGCCTTTTCTACTTCATTTAATATTTTGATTTTGTTTCTGTTAGGTGCTGATCAGTTTTTTTCTTTACTTTAATCAAGCCTGTATTACGAGAAAGAATTTTGGTTTTTTTTTTGTCTATTTATTAAGAGAATCAGAAAGAAGAGAACATGCATCTACTTTGATTAGATCAGTATATTTAGGTTCAAGTCACAGCACCTCTATTATTATTAATTATATTTCATTTAGATCAAGCTAATTGATTTGAGTTAAACCTAGATTGAAACTAAACAAAACACATAATAACAACAAACCAAGCCTTTATCTCACTAGGTGAGATCAGCTATAAGAATTTTTTGCTTACACTGCACTTTATCAAATAACAAATCTTCATTTAGCTCTAAGTTTGTAAAGATAATTTTTTGTAATTTCTTATTATGTCTTTTTTTGGCATTTCTCTTTCTTTTTTCACATGGGCAAGATACAATAATCCAACTTTTCTTACTGGAGCTTCTATCGACATTATAATTTATATGTCCAAACGATTTAAGCTGACACTATCTGAGCTTATCTTCAATTAAGATCACTCCAACTTTCTCACGGATATATATTAGTAAAATAAAATTTATTAATATATATTTAATATCTCATATCATCTCACTTAAACAATTTATGACAGATTGGAAAGGTCAAATTTAAGGGTTTCTTTTTTTAATTCAATAGTTATTGAAAGATGTTTTTAGTTTTTAAATTGAATTATCCATAATATTGCTTTTTAGTAGTATCAAGAATATTTGAAAAAATATTATTAATCTAAAAAAATTAAAAACATGTTTTTGTAATTCATATCACCAAAATGTATAAACTATTATCATCTACCATAAAGCTACATCATAAATATAATAATATTATGTATTATACACTCACATATATAAATCGTATCCTAGCATATCAATATTCTACTATTTAAAATTTGTTATATCACCATTTCTGTATTGTATTATATCTGTGTCGTTATATCGTACTCGTGCTTTATAACTTGCCAGTAACCATTGGCCTACAACAATCAATATATATATATATATATATATATATATATGTATGTATAAATATATGTGTATAAATATAAAATCACAAAGAATGATTATTGGCCTACAACAATCAATATATATATATATATGTATAAATATATGTGTATAAATATAAAATCACAAAGAATGATTATTGGCCTACAACAGAGAAGAAGTTATTATTTTAGTAATATGTGTAGGATGTGAAATAAATTTAATTTTTAATATTAAATTTTATGTGTGATGTGATATGACTGGTTAAAATTAAACCAGGTTAATTTTAAACTCCTAGACAAACGGGGCCTTATTTATAAACTTTTACAAAACCTATTTTAAATGATGCACTTTTATGTTAAATGTTTGTCACATTATAAATCCGTGGTTTTCCTATTTATTATTAAAAAAAATAATTTTTTTTGTAAATCAATACTTAACTCAAGTTATAAAACAGAATGAAAACAAATTTGTATAATGAGTAGAATGAACCTTATTATATTCCCATTATCTGTTAAAATGCAATAAAACTCCCCCTATTATCTTACTCGAGTCAACTGTACATTATGAAAATTTAATTATGCATATGTAAATAGTCAAGATAATTAAATAGCTAACAAAAATTGAGATTTTACGCGGTCATATAAAAACTCATAAACTATTTTTAGAGTGCGACCGATACATGACTCACTTATTATTCTCTTGCTTGCTCTTCATTTTTACCCGATGCTTTTGAAATGTTTGAAAAAATCATTAAAGGAGATTCTGAATTACATTTGCTTACAATTAAAATTTAAAACTAGAAGAAAAATATCCCTTTATCTACCTACTGGGACCTTTATTCGATCCCAACTAAACGGATGACACTTGAAACTTTTTTTATAACAATGCTAACTTCTTATAGAAAAACAAATAACTATCAACACTAAAAAAGTATCGGATTACCAATCTTCTTCAAAAAATTTGGTACGAAAAAACGCCTCCAAGTTGACAAAGTAGGTCCAAGGTTCTATCAATGTGGAAGCCAAGAGGCTAAAATAAACAACTTTAACTAGTTCGCGATCATCAGTGAGCTTGGTACATAATCAAGTAGAGCAAACCTAATTGAACCTTAATTTTATTTACAATTGCAAATCCAACTCGATGAAAACTATAGTCTTCAAGATTTGTTGGAAGCATCCTCTAGATAGTTTTGTACCTTATCCATGATGGAACACAATATTTTAACAGCACAAGCTTCCGCAATCAATTAAAAATCAGCATTCTCCTTGGCATGGAGAATTATTAGAGACCACTAGGACAGTCTTTAGCCTATGACTTTGTGCATGAATCACTTGCTAAAAGGATTGGTTCAATGAAAATTATCGAAACCCATCCTTAGATTAGGAAGATGAGTTCAAGACAACTCGTTGAACTCATTCGTGGAAGATGAGGAACATGCCAAATAGATCCTTACGAATTATGAAGAAATTAAATTTATTTTTATTTTGGAAAATGTAAATGTAATTTTTATTAGAAAATATGAATATTGTAATTATGTAATTTTAAATATTGTTTTATAATAGGCACAGTTTGACAAATAGTTTCTTTTTCATAAATTGGAGTGTGAATATGTGTAAGATAGAAGGGGAAAAAGAAGGAAATTGCCAAAACCAATAATAGGATGTAAATTCTTGCTCAATTCCTCTACATTGTAGGCCCCCATCTAGAACTAGTCCAGTAAGAAATCGGTCAGGTAAGGTTTCATTGAACGGTGGCACTAGAGCGAACAAAACTAGCCCGAAATTGGTCTAATCCAATCAAGTGGCCAAGTTCGCATGAAAATCAACCATGAGGATGACCTTGACAATGAAGCACAACCTACCTAAAGACCTTTGGAACCTAAAGAGACAGGTCTTTTAAATTAGGTCAACCCAGACTTGATAAGGTTGACCTAATGTTGCCAATGGATATATTTTAGCCTACCATTTTATCTCCCATTTTGGGCCGCTTTAACTTAAAGTTCGAGATGTTTGTAAATGGATTTTGTTCCCCAATGTTTGAAACATCTAAAAATTCATTTCAAAGGCTCAAAATAAAGATTCGAAGTGACCTATTGCTCAACTGCTCAAGGTTCCAATGGTCATCCTTCATTCCTCACAAGCATTTCAAGATTGATCTGCGAAGAGGAGTAATGTAATGTCTTTCCTGTATTTTTTACTTTGTTTTCTCTTCCTTTCCTATATCTCTTTTTTATTTTCTAACGAGGGAACCTCAAGGACTAAGAGGTGGCATGTGATTTCCTTCATTTGTAGTAAAGAAGACTTCCAAGTAGTTAAGACTATAGGAGAAAGAAGCATGTGGCACGGTGTAATTGGGTTTTTCTCCATTAACCCCAATGTACTAGCAAGCATTTCAAAAGTCTCCTAGTAAGATGGTAGGGTGGATGTATGAATCACATTATACATTGTATCACACTATGATTAATTTTGTTATTTTGTTGTACATATTCATAACGCTATTGTTCTATTCATTAGAATTATCTTGTTATTACTAACAATATTTCAAAATTACTTGAGCATAGTTCTTTTTGTTTAGAAAAGCATCTATTCCACCCCCTCCCACTTCTCGATGTAATTTTCATACTACATTACTAGGCTTGATCACCCCATTCTCTGGTAACTGATATCCTGCTTCTTGATCTCCTCATTCCTACACTCAAATTCCAAACATGTTAATGTTTGAGTAGTGCATGATACATGGGCTGGTTTTTATGTTCAACAACTCTTCGTGGAGGCAGTCAACATACCTCCTAGAATAAGTGAGTATTCCCTCACTAACTGAGGAAGCTTAGGTTGCTTCTTCGTCGCCAGGTCAAAGCAATCTCATCTGACTTCTCTGGTCCAACATATACAAGGAAACACCACGGGCTTGTGTGGATAACTCATATTACCTGGCCAAATGCCATAAGAGCTAAAAGTCGCTTGATTGGGAATTGTGACAGATGTTATTTTTCCCGTCCTTCACGAGAACCTTTATTAGATCACGAAGAAGTAAGAATACATCATAATCATAAAGGTAGGGTGTTCTGAGTAACACTTGATAGATCTCCAATAGTGTTGTCACATTCGACTTCTTTAATGAACCTTGAGAGGTTGGTGAACTTACACCTGGCATTTCCGATTGATTGCGTACTCTAGTGTTGCACAACAACTATCTTAGAGAATAGGGACTTTCATGAGCTTCTATCAGCAATTCAAGTCTCTCTATGAAATAAGGTTCCTCTGGCTTAGATTGTATCCTTATAAAAAAGAGCTCCTTTTAGGCTTGTTAAGTCCTTGACGAGCTTACTTGTTGAAGAAAAACAACCAAGTCCTCTTGCAAAATCCTGTAGCAACTCGTTTGCCTTTCTCTACTGCCTTCTTCAACATATCTAGTGTAAAGCCACATTTCTCGACAACATAAATAGGAATCTTACAATGGATGGACAACTTACACCATTGTTACTCTGTTGGGGTCTTCAAGGATCCTTCCACCACCGAAGCGTGTCTCCAAGATTTTGACTTCTTCCTGAATTCTACCATTATTTAGAGCCATCTGACTAGACTCTATTCAAGTTTCCACAGAGCCCAATTCTTTCGCTTAGTCATCACAACAGAAGTCATGATTGGGCAAGTCTCACGTAGAAAAGAACATCTTCGTGGAGATGTTGTGATAAAGTCTAGTAGTGATCTCAGAGAGGGTCATGGCTTCATTGAGAGCAACTCCAATGATTAGCACATTGAATTTGAACTCGATAGTGTAATCTTTAATTGTTTGGCCCTATCTATGATGGAGCCTATGCCACTTTCTCCACCTCTCGTCCATGTACCAAACAAGGTAGAACTATTCTCCTAGGAGCTCCTTAAACTGCTCGTGGGTAGTGTCATCTCCACATGTGCGTACATGGGCATTCCACCATATCAATGGGTGGAACGTCATCTTCAAGCATGCAAACAACATGCGAGTTTAAGTGTGTAGATGTACATTGAAAAATATATTTCTATTTGATCAAGAAAAGTATGGAGCTTTAAGGAAAAATAGGTTTTTATCTAGTCAAAAAAGGTGTCGACCTTTTTGGCATCAATTGACCCACCAAATGAGGGGAGATCAATTCGCGCCATAACCTTAACAAGTTGTCATCAATCTTCTACAGGAATAACCATGACTAGTGTGTCTGACCTAGAGAATTACTTTCCCATGGAGTTGGATGGATTGACAGGTCCTCCCCTCTTGCTTGTTTCTACCTCCTAGGTGACGCACTTCCTGACTGGAAACACTAGAACATGTCCATAACTATTTCGACCAACTCTTACTTTCCCATGGGGGTGGGGTTAGGAGCACCATCCTATGACGTCAAGGGGATATGGAGAGGGATTCAACCAACTCCATGGAGGGACTCTCGATAACAGGCCAAGGGAATTTTTCTCAACTCCCTACGTGCTTGGTGGAAGCTGCGAATAATTGTAATGCAGAAAATTATATGAATATGCCTATGAATGTGAGCCATACCAAGTGGGCTCAAGATGCCAAAGGGTTGTTTTCATGCAGGCCACTTTTGGGCAAAGTTATACAAATGATTCAAAAGGAACAAACCTGATTCAAGGCACATAAGATGTGTTAGTACCACAAGAAGCACCAACAATACTGAAGGGACTCCTCTTACTATGTTACAGGGGAGTAGTAGCTATGATAGCATTTTGAATGAAAAACTTAGGGCAGAGGCACTAAATAAAAGAGGGAATGTATCAATCCCAATAACTATAATCACCCAGGCTCTGAGACAGGAGGAGGATGTGATCCAACCTGATAGTGAGAAGGCAAGTCAGATTGCAAAAGAGTGAAGATTTACACTGGTGGGTAGATTGTTTGGAAGAAGAATCCCATCCTACATGATCGGGCCAGAATCGCAAAAGAAATGAGGCACTTTGCAAGGTTCAAGATGCTAGATGTTGGCCAGGGATACTTCATTATCAATTTTGAACAAGAAACAAGAATATGGTCTGGTATGGAGGGCCCTGAGCCTTAACAGGGCAAGCTACAGTATTCAATTCCTGGACACCTACTTTCAGACCAGGTGTAGACATAATCAGCACCATCCACTATGGGTGCGAATACCTGGGCTTCCTCTTGAATTCTAGGGCCACAGATAAAGTTTCTGCAAAAGCAAGAGTTCCAATTTTGTTTGACCAATTCACAGCCAAGAGGCAAAGGGGATTATCTGCTAGTGTGTGTCTCAAGGTAGATCTCAATCATCATATCTAAACAGGTGCATGGCTGCAAGGGACTAGAGGGAGATTCTTTCAAAGGTCTGAATATAAGGAGCTATCAAATCTATGCTTTAGCTATGGCATGGTGGGGCACTCAGCAACTAGATGCTTACTAAGAGGCAAGACAACAAAAGGTCTATAGCAAGGAGGGTGCCAGCAATAATGAAAGTGCAAGCTCAGACAAGGTTGAGCAACAGCAAAAAAACCAAACTTCAGACAAAGTGTCCACGAAACTAGTTAGCCAAGGAATGAACACCAATATGGGGGGGAACACTACAAATTACAGAATAATTGAGCGAAGAACCTGGGCTGTTGGGCCCTTGGACACTTGTCACTAGAATGAAGAAGGGTGGAGCAAAGAAGCTGGCTAGCACTAGGCAGATAAAGGAGAAAGGAGGGAGCAGACAGGCCAATCAGAGTTGGGTAATACTTTTCAGCATATCAGAAAGGAAGGGATCAAACACTGAAGTAACAAATCTCCAACCATCAGGTGAGGCAGAAATAACAATAGTGGTGACCATTAACATAATGGAGAACCACCAAGGAACCAGCAAGTGCAGAAAGAATCATCCTCTCAGCCAGTTCAATTCAAGGCAACTAAGAACAAGGAGATTGAATTCGCTCAGAAGGTGGACGTGCACCGGTTGGTGGAGACTTCTGCTGGGATTTTCATCCTTGGTAGCCAGGCCAGCCTAGAAGAACAGAAGGAATTGAGGAAGCAAAAGAAAGGTTTGGCTAAAGCCAAGAAGAGGGAAGGACAGAATAAAAGCCAGCAGATTGAAGAACAACCTATTAAACACCCTGAACTTAAAAGAAGAAGGAAGGGGGAGTAGAAGGATCAACCAGGGTCAGGAGTAGACCCTTTAATAGGTTGATGGATAATATCATTTTTGGAACTGTAGGGAATCTGGGAAAACCAGTGCTCAAAACCATTTATTTGTCTTATTAGGGATCATAAGCCCTCCCTTATTTTCCTTTTGAAACTAAATTGCACGTATATTGGGTAGACAGTAGAGATTTGATGCTGTCGGCTCAGAATGAAGATTAAGAGGCATCACTATGGCATGGGACAAGGGAAAGGTAATGACCAGAACTTTACTTAAGCATAAGTAGGTGCTATTAGCTGACGTCAACACATAAGCAGGAAGCACCAGTCTGGTAAGAGGTGTTTATGCATCCACTGAAGCCTATGAAAGAAGGGAGCTGTGGAATGACTAGGGTCAATGGTTGAAATGTCATCTCCAGTGATTTTGGGGGGGGCGGACTTCAATGTGGTTGTCAATCAACTTGAGAAGAAAGGTGGCCAGCCCTTCAGGAGTGGAGTGGAGTGGATGATGGTGATTTTCATGAATTCATGCAAGCCAGAGACCTTCATGATTTGGGATTCACAGGCCCAGCTTTCACATGGTGCAACAATCAAGAAGGGGGAAGCAGGATATGGGAAAGACTAGATAAGTTATAGTCAATTCTGGTGCACTAAGCCTAATGCCTGGTATATTTGTAACTCATCTTGCAAGAATAGCATCTGACCACTGCCCTTTGCTTACCACATGTAACTCCAACATTTTCAAGTTCAAGGGAGCATTAAGTTTGAGAAGACCTGGCACTCTTATAAAGAGGCACATTTCATGGTTACTGGAACTTGGAGGAAGCCAGTCAAGGGAAGCCCAGCTACCATTATCAATAAGAAGGGAGAGAGAACTCATAAAGCATTAAAGAAATAAAGTAAGCAAGAAGTTGGAGACTTGTTAGCAAAGACACAAGAGCATCTGGAGGCCTCTGCTGTTGGGTTGACTCCAGAGCAGCACAGAGCTCATTAGCATGATATTGGAGTACAACACAACACTAGCAAAAGCTGAAACCTGGTGGTGGTAGAGAGCTAAACCTCAGTGGTTAGCTAAAGGAGATAGAAATACCTTTTCCTTACACAAGATTGCTTGAGGGAGAAAGAGAACTAGTTGGATAAGGGCCATTCCTGATAATGCAGGCAACAACGTGTCAGAGGAGAAGGGGATTCTTAACATGCTAATGAATTTCTACTCAAGGAAGCGGGGAGTAGAAGAGGGAGTTCAAGGCATCTCCATTGGCTTCCAACCCAAACTGGTCATAGCCCCTGAAGTATCCCAATCAATTATTGTGCCTATTTCTAAGGACGAAATTCAACAAGCTATTCTCTCTAGCAAACAACAAAACGCCAGATCTAGATGGGATCACGGGCAGCTTCTTGAAGCACTACTGGTCTATCATGGGAAATCATGTGTAAAGGCCATCCAGCCTGCATTTGAGAAGGACCAAATGCCACAAAGATAGAAAGACACAGCAATTACTTTAATCCCCAAAGTAGAAAATGCTGAAGAAGCTAAACATTTTAAACCTCTAAGTCTATGCAACTCCATTTACAAGATAGTAGCTAAACTTTTGGTACAAAGACTAAAGCCCCCGCATTGGAGCAAGGGGCCTTTGTGCCTGGAAGATTAATTGCAAATAATTGTATCTTGGCTTAAGAGATCATCCATAGACTACACACCACTAAGCGTACGGATAGCCAAATGATCATTAAGCCCAACATGGAGCAAGCTTATGATAAGCTTAATTGGCGATATCTGGATGGCATGCTAGAGAAGATGGGATTCCCAAAGAAGTGAAGGAAATGGACCAAAATGTGCATTGAAAGCCCCAAATTCACTCTTCCTGTCAACGGTAAGAAATCACCTTGGATACATGCTAGATGAGGACTGAGGCAAGGATGCCGCATTTTTCCTTGTTTATCCTTCTCAAAGTTGTCATTTGCACTCATCCTGAAAGTATAGGAGGAAGGGTACATCAGCGAAATTAAGATTTCTGCTAGAGTCCCAACCCAGGCACACCCGTTTGTTTGGCCGTTAAAAATTAACCTGGTTTAATTTTAACCAGACATATCACATCATACATAAAATTTAATATCAAAAATTAATTTTATTTCACATCCTACACATATTACTAAAATAATAACTAACTTATATCGCATCCCCCACATATCCCAACATAATAATTAACTTTATATCACATCTCTCACATATCCCAACATAATAACTAACTTTATTTCACATCATTCACAATTTTCAATAAAAAATATCTCTATCCAAGTTTAATTTTAACCTCCTTAAATTTAACCTTGCAAACAAACAGACTAATGTTTGCTGATGATTATTGTTGTGCTCGAAAGCCACCCCACAAACAATAGTGAGGATCCAGAAAACTTTGAATTACTATTGTGCAGTGTCAAGACAGAAGATAAATGAAGAGAAATCCTTTATCATCTTTAGCCCAACAACAACGTAAGACATGAGGATAACAATTGTAAGTAGTCTTAGTATGTAGGACGGTGACAAGTAGAGGTATCTAGGAATCTCATTTTCCTAAAACAAGCCACAAAAGGATGACTTTACCACAATCATTACAGCTCTATGGAAAAGGGTGAATACATGAGGAGCTAGACACTTATCCTTGGCAGGAAGAATTACTCTTATTAACAGTGTTCTAACCATGATGTCGGTGTATGTGTTATCCCACACATTTGTACCCGCAAATGTTCCATATGAGATCAAGAAAATCATTAGAAGATTCCTATAGAATGGTGATCTTATAGTAAGAAAGGCTCATTACATTTCATGTGAGAGGTTTGTAAGCGAAAATGCATTGGAAAATTCATAATTTCAAACTTTGGCGCAAATGTTTAGCTACTAAACATGGAGGTAAGGTCTTACAAAAATGAGAATGTATTTGGAAAGAAGGCTTCAAATGTAAGTATGGTAGAAGTTAATGTTAACATCACAAGTCGCAATAGATTATGAACTAGAATACGTAAAGCCAAACCCAATATGTTAAGAAAAAACAATTGATCTTGTTGACGACGATGATTGGGCACAATTTTGATTATTTAATATGTTAGATTTATGGATCTTCACTTGTTTTTCTCACAAATGAACCCCTTCCTAGTAATTTCTTTTACTTTTCAATATGGGATAATTCATTCCTGCCTATTGCAATCCTAGAAGTATGCTAGAAACCGCATCTTATTAGTGATCCTAGCCCACAACAATCACTTTTCACCTTCAACAAACAAGCTTGGAGTATCAAAATTTTAACTACTAAAACAATCTGACCCAAAAAACAGCAAACTTTTAATCCCAAACTAGTTGGGATAGAATTGAAAATATGGAATGGAATTTCTGGTGCTGCAATTTGAACCTAGGTCACCTTGGTCAAAGCCAAGTTTCCTATCCATGCTAGACGACAACCTGACCAAATGACCCAAGTATCTAGCGATACTGAATTTTGGAAACAACCTTTTATCCTTTACAAATGTCATTGGGTTTTTCGAAACTTTTTTTTTCCGAAACTTAATCTCGTTGGGTTGTCATCTCCTTGAAATTGGCACATTTATGTTCAATGAATTTTATGCTAAGTCTAGTCAAGTTGGAAGGTTAGCCAATTTGACCCACACTAGACTAAAGTAAGATTGAGATCCAATTGACTTGTACGAAATTTGGGTGAAGATCAGCTTATTAGGTTGGAATGCAATTGGACCCATCCTAACCCACCAAGCTCGATAGTTAACCCATTCTGATACACCTTACAACTACCTAGTACTATTCAATCATACTTCGAATACAACTGATTTATGCCAGGGAATCACACTATTTATCTACTCACATCCAAAATAAACATCGCGACTTCCAAGGAAAGTTTATCTCCCATCATGAGAAAAGATTATGAAAACAAGCACAATGTTCAAATATGCAAAATGCTTTGCCAAATGATTAGTTTTCATATTTCATCAATTTATTAACGGTCATATATGGCTTTAGTATTTTAAGTACATAAATACCTTTCTGATCCACTATTTACATGGCATGGCATGGCTCCTGCACAGTCTGAAATCAAACTAAATAATACATATTCTAAATGAAATGATGTTCCTTACAGAAAGAATTTAAACTCCACTTAGCATAACATTAACTGACAAGTTTGACATTTTTAAAGAAATAACAAAGCGTTTTATGGAAAACAGACAATGTGGATACTGTCATATCATATATGCTAAAAAACATTAAATCACATGAATTCAATAAAAAGGATATCGCAGAGTTGTACCTGCGCCACACTGTTTGCCATGGGATATTTTGCAGCTTTGGCATAGACAAGTGCAGGCCAGGAGCCAGGTCCAGACTGGCAAACTAGATCTGTATATCAAAAAGGTATTAATCAAGAAATAACACGGGTAGAGAAAGCAAATGTGCCTTAAATAATGCTAGTATAATGTCAAACATCAATGTTGTAAAAGGTGCACTAGAGAAAAGCAAAAAAGCTCTACAATTTTCTCTAATTTGTAACACACATAGACATCAGCTAACATTAAAGCATATGCTTAACATTACTTCAAGCTGATGCATCAAGTGTTAAGGGAGCATAATTATCTAACTTCGAACAATTTTGTGTCTGCATTTCAATCCGATGGGTTATTTACTTGACCAGTGATATATATGGACCAACATAAGGATATTCATTTTGTTAACATAATTATAGTTAGCTAGGACAATATACAATAGTATACTATAAACACCACAACACTCTCTGCCTTATTTTCTACAGTTATAATTATGGTGCAAGTACTCCTGTGGACTCCCATTTATCCCTCCTTAACCTCTCCCTCATTATGAGCCTGTTTGGCCCCAAGACTAAAATGGTCCTTCCCAAGACCAAAATGAAACTCAATTAAAAAAATAACAATAATAATAATAAATAAATTTTTATTACATCTTACATAAACTTTAATACAAAAAAATTATTATTTTTTATATACTCAATCATTTTCAATAAAATTATCAACTTTATTTCATATCCTTAACAAATGAAATATTTTGGTCTAGGATGTGAAATAAACCTAATAGTTTTATTGAAAATAATTGAGTATGCGAAATAAAATAAATTTTTTATATTAGAGTTTATGTAGGATGTAATAAAAATTTATTTATTTATTTATTATTATTATTTTATTTAATACTATTTTGGTCTTGGGCATAACCAAAATGGTCTTGGGGCCAAATAGGAAAGCCATGTTTGATTAGAGCATATTTCAAAAAAAAATTATGTTTTTTCAAAATAGAGAGAAAATATTTTAATATTATGATGTAAAATAAGATTATTTTATTATTAAAAATTGTATTGGAAGTGAAATAAAATTAATTTTTTTATTAAAATATGTGTAAGATTGAATAAATTAATTTTTAAGGTTGTTGGAAACTTAAAATTTATGCAAGATAAGGAATAAAATTAATTTTTAATATTTATATTTGAATGAGAACAAATGTATATTTAAGAAAAAAGGTTCTAGAACTTGGGCAATGGAACATTAACGGGAAAACTGATCTTATGTAGTTGACAGTTGCTAACTGTATCCGTAAGGTGGCGAAGGATGTGCTTGGAGAATCCAAAGGAATGATTCCAAATAATAAAGATATTTGGTGGTGGAAAGATGATGTACAGGAAAAAATTTAGAAGAAGATTTGTTATAGAGATTGGTTTAAAAACAAAAATAATGATGACTGGGAGAAATATAAAGTGACTCGACGAGAATCTAAGAAAACAGTAGGCAATGCAAAAAATATGCCTCTTGAGGATTTATATAAGAAGCTAGACACTAAAGAAGGAGAAAGACAATTATATAGGATTGCCAAGGCAAGAGATAGAAAAACTAAAGATTTAATTGAAGTAAAATGTATTAAAGATGAAGATCAAAGAGTACTTTTTATGGAAAAAGATATCAAAGATAGATGGATGAATTACTTTCAACAGCTTTTCAATGAAGGTTGTGAAAATTCAATTGATCTTACAGAATTCAGCACCCTAAAAGAAAGTAAAAATTACTCTTACATCCGCTGTATTAGTAAAGCTGAAGTCTGGAAAGTTTTATAGAAGATGAAACATAAAAAAGCAGTAAGACCAGATAACATCCCAATAGATGTTTGGCAGTACTTAAGAGATAAAGGAGTTTCTTGGCTCACTAGATTGTTTAATATGATTTTGAAGACTAAAAAAATGTCAAATGAATGAAGAAAGAATAAAAGCGATGTATAAAATTATGCCAATTATAGAGGAATTAAATTAATGAGTCATACTTTAAAACTTTGGGAGAGTGTGATCGAACAAAGGTTACGCCATAATACTAAGGTATCAGAGAATCAGTTTGATTTTATGTCAGGTAGATCTACTATAGAAGCCATTCATTTATTAAGAAGTTTAATAGAGAAACTTAAGGAGAGAAAGGAAAACCTACATTTGGTTTTTATTGATTTGAAAAAAACTTATGATAAAGTCACAAGAGAAGTATTTTGGAGAGTTTTAGAAAAGAAAGAGATTTGCACTACTTATATTCAAGTTATTAAAGACATGTATGAAGGAGTTGTTACCTATGTTCGGACACAAAAAGATTTGACTAAGGATTTTCCTATCAAAGTTGGATTACACTAAGGCTCGGCTTTAAGTCCGTATCTTTTTGCTTTGATTATAGAAGACATGACTGGACATATCCAAGATGAAGTGCCTTGGTGTATGCTCTTCGCAGATGATATTGTCCTTATTGAGAAAACTAAAGAGAGAGCCAAAGCGAAACTAGATATTTGAAAGAATGCTCTAGAATCTAAAGGTTTTCATCTCAGTAGATCAAAAACTGAATATATGGAGTGTACATTTAGTCAAGAAAGAAATATTTATATTGGAGATGTGACAATTAGTGATCAAATTGTCAAGAAGAGTGAGCACTTTAAATACCTTGGATCAATCATATAAAATGATGATGAAATAGATAATGACGATATTAAAAGAATTCAAGCAGGATGGATAAAATGGAGAAATGCTTCTGGTGTTGTGCGATAGAAAAATCTCATCCAGAATCAAGGGTAAATTTTATAAAACTGTAGTAAGACCAGCGATGATATATGGTGCTGAATGCTGGGCCTGCAAAGAGGAAACATATAAATAAAATAAATATTGTAGAAATAAGAATGCTAAGGTAGATGTGTGGATATACACGAAAAGATAGAATGAGAAATGAGTATATCAGAAAGAAAATTAATGTTGCACCAATTGAGGATAAACTTAGAGAAAGTCGGCTTAGATGGTTTGGACACCTAAATCGTAGGCCGATTGAAGCTCTAATTAGAAAAAATGAGTTATTGAATTTTGCACATGTACAAAAAAGAAGAGAGAGACCAAAGAAGATATGACAAAAAACTATAAGGAGTGATCTTAGTTATTTAGACTTAGATAAGAATTTGGTAACTGATAGAACGCAATGAAAATAAATGATGCATATAGCTGACCCCACCTAATGGGATTAAGGCTTGGTTGTTGTTGTTGTTGTATTTAAATTTGTGTATGATGAAAACTAAATATAAAATATCAATGAAAGTATATTTGGAAGAGTTTGTGGTCTTTTTAGGTCCCAACTAAATGAGGCCTAAGAGCCAATCTAGAAAGAAGATTGGAGAAGGCAATTTATGACCCTTCAAGCAATGGTGGATTAAACATTCAAATGAAGATGCTTCCTTCTCAAAAAATATCCCCAAGCCGCAACCGTAATAAGCTACTCCATGTCAGTAGGTAGAATAACACCATCTGAATCCAGCATTCCAACCATTCCTGCAACCATTCCTCTAAAGGCATAACCAATCCAACAACATTTCTATGCAAATTCATGGCCATGGACAAGGGCTCCTACTAAGCAGACTTACCCTCCTCTCCTTCAAATTGCATGGAGAAGAAAATGGAACTAAAGGCTTCAATTCAAGCATCTGGAGATAAACAAATAAACCAGGTTTGATAGCTTATTTAATGCTTGCCAAGGTTGCAGTTGACTTCAAACTAAGAAAACTAGCCAATTGTACTAGTCTCTTGGAGTACTCTTGCATTTAGACAATATGGCAGCTCCATATTGGAGTACTCTTGCATTTCCAAGATTGTAACCCCTTCGCTTTCTCTTACATGAACAAGGTGTCACAACCGGAAAAGATGACCTGAAAAACTACCGAAGAAAAGTAGTAATTATACTCTTCGATGAACATTAACGACAAACCTCAGCCAAGGGACACCTGACAACTGGTCTACTGTGTTCTCGATTGTACTTACATTGACAGACTTATCACTACCCAACTGGTCATGGATCATGAGAGATTAAATACTGTCCCTCAGCAGACCTCGGCACAATCCTAGTTGAGAATCAACTAAATTGACAGGTAATGGAAAATTAGTGGCTGAACGATCAAGCAAAGAGTTATAAGGATAATGTTTTCCTAAACTTGATCAAATACACCACCAAATGGATGCATCCATGATTGCTTTAACAGAAGTTCACTTATTTCTGGCAACCTTGCAGGACATGACAAATAGAGTAAAAAAAATTCTTAATAACCCCAGCGTGGCGTCAAGACCTTCCTTCATAAAATGGCTCAATACTGCAATGCATCCAAAAAAACCTATCTTCCTTCCAGGAAACATGCCAAACATCAGGAATGACATATAGGTTGCAAACAATGGCTTAAATACCTGACTAAACCTCTTAATCAAACGGAAATCTTAAAATGATTTGTTATAGACAAGTTAAAATGACTGTCTCTCCAGTGAAGTCACATGAAGTCTATCACGGTTATCATGGCATGACAATGTTGCTTCCAATCATAGTCACTAAGTCCTGCTTTAAAAAAGATTGTAATAGCATTAGCCAAAAAAAAATGCAAGTTGGTTTGTAATTCAAGCAAGCAAACATATCAGGCAACAACCTTGTTTCTAGGACATCCACGTGTTTTGTATGATATATTACAGCACAAAAATAAAGGAATTTGCACTGCTTATATTCAAATTATTAAAGATATGTATAAAGGAGTTGTTACCAGTGTTCGGATACAAAAACGTCTGACCAAGGATTTTCCTATTACAATTGAATTACACCAAGGCTCGGCTTTAAGTCAGTATCTTTTTACTTTGAGTACGGAAGTCCTGACTGGACATATCCAAGATGAGGTGTCATGGTGTATGCTCTTCGCAGATTATATTGTCCTTATTGATAAAACTAAAAAGGAGCTAAAGTGAAACTTGAGTTTTAGAGGAATGCTCTAGAATCTAAAAGTTTTCATCTCAGTAGATCAAAAATTAAATATATGGAGTGCACATTTAGTCAAGAAAGAAAACACTTATATTGGTGATGTGACAATGGTAATCAAATTATCAAGAAGAGTAACCGCTTTAGATATCTTAGATCAATCATACAAAATGATGGTGAAATAGATAAAGATATTATTAGCAGAATTCAAGCAGGATGGGTAAAGTGAAGAAATATTTCTGGTGTGTTGTGCGATAGAAAAAATTTATCCAGACTTAAGGATAAATTTTATAAAACTATAGTAAGACCTGCGATGATATATAGTGCTGAATGCTAGCCTGCAAAGAGTAAACATACAAATAAAATAAATATTGCAAAAATGAGGATGATAAAGTAGATGTGTAGTATACATGAAATGATAGAATGAGAAATAAGCATATCCAAAAGAAAATTGATATTGCACTAATTGAGAATAAACTTAGAGAAAGCTTAGATGGCTTAGACAGATAAATCGTAGGCCGATTGAAGCTCCACTTAGAAAAATTGAGTTATTGGATCTTGCCCATGTACAAAGAGGAAGAGGAAAACCAAAAAAGACATCGCAAGAAAATATAAGGAGTGATCTTAGTTACTTAGACTTAGATAAGAATTTATTAATTGATAGAGCGCAATAAAAATAAAGGATTTATGTAGCCGACCCCACCTAGCGGGATTATGGGTTGGTTGTTGTTATTGTTGTTATTACAGCACAAAAATCCACTTAAAAAACACATCAAAGATCACAAATTCTAGTTGATAATTGTATGTAAAAATGACCCAACACAAGCAAAAAATGAAGACACTGCTAGGAATGAGTTTCCAAGCACAAAATTAAATGGATCCGGAAGACAATGTTTTCTGGTCCTAAAAATCAAGTTGGTGCGACTGTTTTGCTTCCAAGTATAACGATTATGAATGCTTTACAATAGAACAACAATATATTTTCTACTACAAGAACCGAATCTTATATATCTGTAAGAGATTTTCAAAACATAAGTCGCAAATCTTCATACTTCAGAAAGGGACAAAGAAAATGAGGATGGTACTTGCTCCAATCAGATTTCAAATAAATGCTCTCCCGATGAAGCTACAAGTTCCAATTAACAAAAGGAATAGGCTAGTGATAACAAGTTATTAACTGGTGGTACCCAACTACTATAAATAAATAGAGAACCGAGCCTATTTGATTGAAAACATACCAAGACCACCAGTTCCAGATGCTTCTAAATTGACAAAAGCTCCAACTGTATCAGCCCATTTATGTGTCTTCACAAAGCCATGGGAGCCCTGAAAAGATATATCAATCAGGTTAAATAACAAAATCACAAAATTGGACACATATACATTAATCCAAAACAGCTTTTGGATAAAAAAAAAACCCTGTTTCTCCTAGTAATCACTTTAAACTTAAAACAACATGAGGAGCTTTCAAAAATATTCAGGACAGCACAACTAAAAGCTAACACAATTGAATGAACTTCAAAAAAATCATTCATCAATAGTGAACATGCATTTCAGTTATTCCAAAGATTGCTACACCTTCCACCACATGGCGTCATCACTGACCACAATAACCTCATCACCTTCTACCACCACGACTACCAACTTTGAAGATGGAGAGAGAGAAAGGGAGACTAAGGGTAAATAGTCCATAAAACATCTTTTTCGATCAATTTCAATTAAGTTTAATATTTTCCTGAGAGCATGAGAGATAGACATAGAGAGGATGAGAGCGAAAGATAAAGGCAGGGTGCGAGAGGGAGAGTGAGATAAAAAGGGACTGAGTAAGAGAGAAGGCTAGGGTCATCTATTCCTATTCTTTGGCCACTCCAAGCCTTCAAGCTCAGGATGCAAGGTGTAGACTCGTGCAGCTCAAAACGACCAAGTCTAGCACTTAGCAAGCACTCGAAGGCCTCTAATTCATTACCTACACCACCATCTACAGCTACACAAATGCAACAAAGCTCAAGCGCATGGTCAAGGAGCATAAAAGATAAACTTATACATGAGAGGAACTTGGCAGCATTGCCACTTTCCACCACCAAACCACCATCGACCTCAACAACTCATCAACTTCCACCACCATGGTGCAACTACAGTTGCCTCCAATGGAAGGAACAAAAGAGAGACTTTGGACAAAATAGTCAATAAAAAGAATTCTGTCAATTGAGTTAAGCTTAACATTTTTTGTCCAAATAGATATAAATAAAAAAGTAGGAATTCTCTTTCAAAAAAAAAGCGAGAATCTCAATTTTAATTTGCATAACCAACTCCTTTATCACACAAATGAAAATTAAATAGATATGGAATTCAGATAAAATTTTGGTGAAGCCTGATCAGAATAGGCAATTCCATAGAGTTGTTGTCGTCAGTCCTCACTTTATTAACTACTCCATCAAGCATCTTTGTAATCCTAGTATATCAAAAATTGAATATATAGAGCGCACATTTAATTAAGAAAAAAATATTTATATTGATAATATGACAATTGATGATCAACTTATTAAAAAGAGCAAGCGCTTTAGATATATTGGATCAAATCATATAAAATAGCAGCGAAAAAGAGAATAATATCATTAGCAGAATCTAAATAGAATGAATAAGTGGAGAAAAACATCTAGTATATTATGTGAAAAAAAAATTACTCAAACTTAAAAATAAATTTACCAGCGATGATATATGGAATTGAAATATTAATCTATAAAGAAAAAGCATGCAAATAAAATAAATATTACAGAAATGAAAATGATAAAATAGATGAGTGAGTATATAGAAAAAACATAATAAGAAATGCGTATATCCACGAGAAAATTTAAGTAGCATCAAGTAAAGATAAACTCAAAAGAAATCTTTCTTTCTTAATAAATTGGCTTAGAAGGTTTGAACATATAAATAATAGGCTGATTGAAATTCTAATAAGAAAAGTTAAGTTATTGGGCCTTGCCATGTAAATAAAGTAAAAGAAAGAGACCAAAAAAGACATGACAAGATAATATAAAAAATAATCTTATACACATAGAGCAAAATGAGAATTGGCTCATTAATAGAGTGCAATGAAAATAAAGAATTCATATAGCTGATCTCATCAAGTAGGATAAAGGCTTGATCATTATTATTGTATTAATAATATGATTAATCATAAAAATAAAAATATCAAATTTCGATAACTTATACACCTCATTATCTTAAGTTACTACATCATAAACGAATAGATTTATTTCGAAGTAAAATTTTTATATATTATTAATATGGTAAAAGAGAAAATTAAAAATGCTAAATTTCAATTATAAAATACCAAATTTCAGCAACCCATAGTATGCCAAACTAAACAAAAAAATGTTAAAATAATTAATAAAATGATAAAATATCATGAAATGGTCCCATCATCAAAATAATATACAAAACAAATAATAAACTAATAAATAAAAATATCAAATAAATAAAATATATTATTATTGTTATATATATGATATATATATAATAAGATATTATTTCATCTTTTCTTTTACTCTATATTATAATTGGTACCTAGAGCAAAATGGAAAAGACTAATTTTAACTAGCTTATAGTTACCAACTTTAATATATAATAAAGTAACAATAGATAATAGATAGATACTCTTTTGTCATTAGATCTTCTAGTAGTTCTAAATCTAGATGAATAAATAATTTAATACAATCTAATTTTACCTAAGTGGACTAGAATCTCCCACAGAAATATCATGTAACATAACACTATCGTATTAGCAGGCTCATTTCCACCAAAAGAACTGCCAATTACTCCAAGAGAACATGGTGAAAATATTGAACTATGAGAAAATATGAGAGAAAACAAATGCAGCAACATAATACATCAAAGGCATATATGGCACCGTTAAAGCAACTCAAACTAGCAAGATAATACTGAGTACCATTCCCAAAATAATGCTACAACATTGTTACCAAAAGAAAGAGTTCTTCTGCACCATTAAAAAGAAAGATTATTGGTCGAGGTGGAATCCAATTTGAATCAACCACAAGCCTTGCAAGTTCAAGCATTGATGCTGGGGTCAAGAAAAACAATCTTAACAACAAAAACACATATCATACATGATTGAGATGACATCATATGAATAAGAGACACCACTGACATGACTCACCAACACAAGAACCACAATCTCCTGCACCAGGAGAACCAAGAGGGCTGTCAAAGTGTCCATTCACCAAAACAGATGGGTCATTGTCCTCTGAAGAATTTGAAGAAATCCTGCACCAAAAGCATCATACGACTGGATAAATAGACTATCATCTTTTCGGGTTATAGGGATCAGTGTGGCATCTCAAATTATTAAAAAAGCAAATAGGTTAAAGTATAACTTATAGACCTTCAAGCATAAAATCCTACAAGAAAACAATGAAAATAAAACATGGAAATTTGAAAACCAAGCTTAAGTCTATGATAACGAAGACTAAAGTCGATCAACAATAAGTCTAGAACATGACAATGCAAAATCATATGTCGGAGTGTAATGTAAATGATTACAAAAAAGGATATTTTTGCACAAAGAATAAAAGATTAAAAGATACATCATAAACAATAAAACATCAATCCAAAACTACATGGTATTGGGTACATGGATTTATGTTCTTCATTCAGCTCTATGTTAGCAATTCTCTTCTTGAGTACAAGTCCAGGTCACTTTTTTATGACCCTATCCCAATTTATTGTTTATCAAACTATTCCTCTCTTTAAGTTGTAACCTAGATCCACTAACATTTATCTAACTGATGCGGGACGGGTGAATGACGATGCAGTTTAGAGATCAACAATTTTATAAAGCAGATTATTCATAAACTAATGCTAGAATATCATAGAACAATTTTGTAATGACTGAGAAATTAATTAAACTCGCAAAACTGATTTCTTTCAAAATTTTAAATAAATTAGAACAAAGGTAATTGAAAAATTACCAATTCAGATTAGGGCGCAATCCGGTTTTCAACAAATTAAAAACGGAGAACAGGATTAAGGATCTCACAATATTTAATCAACAGTAATATAAATTCACTCAATAATGAAAGGTCGCACAAGTGGAACAAATTCGAGCAAATCACAAGCGAGCAGAAAAATCCAAATTATTCGACTTAACCAGGTCAAAGGCTTTGTTGAAATTCGTACCTGAGTAAGAGAGTCCAGGGACCACCAAGTAATTTCCCCAAAACTTTAGGGCTCGGGCAGCAGGCACGCTCAGGAGCGGGCGCGCATGCGCGGGCGGGCGGGCAGGAGACGTTAAGCGGGCGCAGGCGAGCGCGCGGACCGGTACTGGCTGGCGTGCGGGCGAGCGCGCTGGCAGGCGCAGGCGCGGGCGTCGGTAAGCGCACGTTGCAGGAACGTGATCAGCGCGCGCAGGGCGGCGGGTCGACGCGCGCAGTGCGGAGGGTAGTCTCGCGCAGGGCGGCGCGTGGGGCAGCAAACTGGGAACGCTCGGCGGCATCGAGCGGAGCTGTGTACTCACGTCGACGTAGTCGGCGCGGGCACATCGACGTAGTCGGCACAGGCGCGTCGTCGATGATGTGGAAACCTGACGACGCGATCACGTCGAACCGGAGTCGAGCTAAATCCAAGAACGCAAACGAGCAAGCAGGGTGGACGAGGGTGAGGTGAGGTGAATGCTGAGGGATGTAAGATGAATGAATTCGAACCCAGAGGGAGGAGCTGAAGCGGGTGGAGTTTAGAGATTTTCATCCAAGGCTCAAGCCTTTCCCTATCCAGGATATCGATTCATTCTAGAATCAACTAATCTCCAAAAAAACACAAGTCAAATTCATTCAGCATTAAAAAATAAGAGTAACAAGGAGGCGTTTATATAAACCTCCATACAAATTGACTCAATAAAGAAAAAATACATAATGTAATAAATTTCTCAGACAAACGAGAAAATACAGATAACATGCCTAAAATAATAGTCACAGAAATAGAAACAACTAAAACAAAATAAATGCGAGAAATAAAATCATCCCAAAATGGAATCTTCAATCAATAAGAATGAATGAGAGATTTTCAATCCACCAAGTCAGCGATCCGCAGCATCCATCTTTCCAAATCTATCCTAATAGTTAATCGATCCAGATCGAAGCAGTGTGACTAAATCTCGGCCGTCGACGGTAAACTAGGAATGAATCAACGGTCGATCGTGGTGTCCCTACCACTAACCTTCACTCATCTTATTCTTCAATAATTGCCATGTTCACCCTCTAATACAATCATTTCTAATGCAATCCCCACTCAAGTTGACCACTTGGCCATCTTAGCATCTACATCTCAATCACACAAATCTTATAAATTTTTTTATCACTTAACACTCTCATGTAAGAGGAAGACGAAAAACGACATGGCAGAAGCGATAAGGAATGATCTTACTCACTTAGACTTAGATAAGACTTGTTAATTGATAGAGCGTGATAGAAACAAAAGATTCATGTAGCCGACCCCAGCTAATAGAATTAAGGCTTCATTATTGTTATTGTTGTTGTTGTTGTTGTTGTTGTTGTAACACTCTCATGTAACATAGATGATAAGCATCTTCCTATTGCATAATGAGAATAAAGATACTTATAATCATACTAAACCAAATTTTTTCCTTCAACTTGATAGTAATCATTGAACTAAAGAAATTTAAATTTCTAATAAATAAATAAGAAAAAAAATAGCACAGAAAAGAAACTTGTTTAAATATTGCGAAAGAAACTTGTTCAAGTAAGCATAAGCGAAAGCAAAAAGATAAATAAGATAGCAACAACAACATTATACATGCATAGGTACATGAAACAGTCAATCAGTTTTGAATCAATAAAAACTCTATCAAAAAAAAAGGTCAATAATTAAAAGGGAAAAGTACAACGACCATTCATGTCGAAGTCAACCTATAATCAAAGCTTCAAAAAACGTAACTGTTTATATTGAACCAGAATTACATGTTCATGTTCTCATCCAACTACAGTATAAAAAGAAACAATAATAAAATAGGATCCATTGGCCAATGCACTGTTCAATTTACATACATTGCAAAACGCACATTCATTTTGGCGACAAGCACAAATCACAAATTATGGGTATGCAAACATTAGATATCAAGAAATTCAAAATTTTATTACAATTTACATTGTTTAACTGAAGGTGATCAAGATTATATAACCTGAAAAGAATGTTCCTATGATTTCTGTATGTGAGAGAAATGCTGTGACGCAAAAATATCATGTTGAAAGAACCACTGACTAAAGTATCATCAACCTCTGTCCTGAAACATGAAAACATTGGTTTTAATAAACAACTATGTTATCACAACAAAACATTGTCACAAAGTCCTCAAAGAAACTGAGTCCAATTTATGTTCATTAAGTTTCAGTTTATGGCACAACTTAGAATAAAATTATGAGAACTACCTCCCTAGATTAGTTCATGTATCACATGGAAAAAACTTCCAAGTGAACTTCTGTTTAAGAAAAAGGAGGGAAAAAAACCTCCATATGTAGAAATAATCAGCATACGGAAGTTTGATGCACAAAATTTTGGAACGAACAAGTTGTTTTTATAGGAACTAGCTAAAATAAACTCATATAACTTTATTTTAGGTTAAAACTCATCTTATAGGTTACATCATGTACAAATTCCAAGATTAAATTATAATATTTCAAATCTTATATTAAAATCAATTGTATTTCATATTATACACAAATTTCAAAATATAAAATCATTTTACATCGTACACACCTTCCAAAATATAACCAAATTTATTTCAAATTTTTTAATAATCTCAATATAAAAACATCACATCAAAGATTATCTTTTACTTCCATTAAAAATAACCTTATAAATAAAGAAATACAATTACTAATATAAGAATTGTTATCAATTGGTTTGAAAACATGTTTTTGTTATTTCCATATAAAATTTAGATTTTGTGATCAAACATTAGAATCATTATTATGTCATACTATAATCTGGAATGGTGTAACCAATCCAAAAGGTCAGACCTCTTTTTCCTTATAGAATTTGTGTTAACACTTTGCCTTTTCTCCAAACAGTTAGATCACAAGATTTAAATTTCAAAAGAAAATACAATATATACATATATTTCCAACCATTAGCAAAACACTCTTGTACGGGCTGCACAACTTCAACAACAATGGTCTATCTCACACTTTTTGGTTAAACCTCCATTTAATATTGGTTAGAAAACACCAAGTTTTCGTCAAAACAGATGATAAACGAAAGAAAAAGCCAAATGCAGAGAACCTTCGTCCTTCCAACCATTAAGCACTCAAAATTACACGCAAACCAAAAAAATGACTAAGGATTTCGTAATAAGACTTTGCCAATGACTATTTCACGGTAAAAGATTTGTCTCCTATTACTTGTACTCCGGCCCGGCCCCCGCCATGATCGCTTCCAGCTCCCTCTTTATGTACTGCGCTGCCGCCTCCAACCCGGGACGGCCCTCCTGTCAATTCCAACATGAACAAAATACCCTAAAATTCAATATCAAACAATCGGAACTAATCGATCGATAGACAGAAATGATCCGGAATACCAACCTGGCGGCCCCTAATGTCCACGGTAAGGCGGCGGAGGTGCTGGAGCGCCCGGCCCTCGGAGAAGCGTCCCGGAGGTGCATCTACCGGCAGAGGACGAACGTGCCGCGTGTTCACGACTGTGTAAGCAGCGAAAGCCATGATCGCGTACATCAGAGCCAGCGCCAGCAGGCATTTGAAGGCCCTCGCGTCCTCCGGCTTCAGCCACGATCCCATGTCCTCTCTCTCTCTCTCTCTCTCTCTCTCTCTCTCTCTCGCCGCTGCTGAAGGGCCAAGGGGAGGGAGAAGATGGGAAACCGAGGCACTGAGGTGGTTTTTGTTTCGTCTCGTTTCGTTGGGCATATGGGTTTCATCGACTTCCGATGAGCTATTGAAGCGACGCGTGTGCTTTACGAGTCGTGTAAGAAACGTGATCTGACTTGATGGCAGATAGCACCGTAACGGGAATCTGCCCTACAAACTTATTCTTTTTCTACAAATATAATATATTCTATTGAGAGTTAACTTTACCAAAATAATAAATAAACTTGAATGAGAATATTATATATCAAATAAAATTAAGTATAATATTAACATATATAAGAAATATAATATAATTAAATTTTAATATTAAGAGCCTATTTTTTTAGCCAAATTAAAATTAACTTAATTAAATTTATCAAATATATTACATCATATTATATACATAATTTTAAAATAAAAAATTAATTTTATTTCACATCTTATATATATACCAAAATAATAATTAACTTATACCACATTCCTCACATATTAATATAATATTTAACTTAAATATCAAAAAAAAATATAATATTAATTTTATTTCACGTCATTCATAACTTTAGGGGCGTTTGGTTCAATGTTATTTTGATGTTATGTTATGTTATTTAGAGAAGTCAATTGTTTGGTTTAATGACAACGAAGTTTAAATTTAACCATCTAAGTTTAAATTTAAAAAAAAAATCTCCATCTAAGTTTAAATTTAACCTTATTATTAACACGTGACTCCGGTGCTGCATTTCGGACGCACACGTGGCGTTTACAGGAACACTTTCTAAGCCGCTTTATCATTATTAATAATTAACTAAGTTCCTCTTTTGCAGACCCCGGGCCTCGCTCTTGCTGATTCGGTCTTCCACAAATACCGACCACGATGATTGATGCAAAGGTTGTCCTTACCATCGGACACGATGATAGAGTCTATCCCCACAACAGCGACCATGAGGTTTCATCGACTCCAGCTGACGTTGGCAAAGTGCCTTATCAGCACAATTTTCAATTCCCATCCGTCGCGGAAATCAAGACACTGCATGATCTAGCCACCACAAATTCTCATGAAATGCGAAGAACGAGAGACCGCATGCTCCATCCACTGCTTCTGGTTTCCCCGGAGGTCGATAGCGGTGGACCCGTCAGTATGGGATTAGCAGAATCGCAACATTCTCCTCCGAGAAATTCGCTACAGTCTGCCTATAAAAGCCTCTAAATGACACCCATACAAGGGATAGAACGGGACGATTTAAGTAATAGCAAGAAAACTAGAGATATAAAGCTCTCTCTCTCTTTCTCTAACAATCTTATAATAGTCTCTGGACCAAATCCTTTTCTTTTTAGTGAAATTCTTCTCACTGACGATCCGATGGACGTAGGAGGACTACTCCCTGAAGCACCTTAAATTATCTGCGTGCTTTTCTGGATACTGATTACTCTCAATTAAGTTTTAATCACTAGGCTTAGCTATCTGCATACATATGATAAGTTAAAGTTAACATACTTGACTAAACAAATGCAAGATAATTTCATCAAGGCCTTCAAGTAGACTTTCAATTTCACATTAATGTAAGCCCACAGAAACAAGTATATATCATTTAAATCCCTTTTGCCTACATTTTTTTTACGCTAGTCTTATTTTATAAATTTTATTAAATTAATCGTGAAATTATTATTTTAAAAAATTAAAAATATATATATTTAAGTATTAAAAATTTACTATTTTATGCTTGTATCTTTTTAAAATAACAATATAATACTAAAACTCACGAGAATCTATTAAAAGGAACCAACATAAAAAAAAACTCTTGGATAAGACCACCATAAAATTAAAAGTCTGCCTCCAAAGATCGAATGAAATTACTCGTATAATTTAAAGAGCTAATAGCACGTGATATTATGCCATAATTTTTTTGTTATTATTATTATATTAAAATTTATTTAATAATTATATTAAAACTCATGTACACAGTATTACAATTTTGAAAATATAAATATAAATTTATAAATTATTGAGCTCTAGAGTGTAATTTATTATAATAATTATTATTGTTATTATTTTTAAATAGTTGATACTATTTTAGCTATTTTCACATCTACAGTCGTCCCCAATCAAAGAGTACTTAAAAGCAATTTCAAATGCTGCACGTCAAATCATTGACCGGGCATGTTTTTACTTTTTCCTCCCATTAAATTAATTTTACTCTTAATATTAATTTATTATAATATTTTTTAAAAAAATTGATACATATATAAAATAAATTAAAATTACACGTATAAATTTAAATGACAAATAAAATTTATGATATTTAAAGAACAAAAAATATTACAAAAATTTTAAATTTTTATAAAATTATAATTTGAGTAGATAAATTACAGTCTATTCAAAAAAATAAATTTATTGTGAATTTAATGATAATTAAAAATTTTGTATGAAAATATTTTTATAATTTCTTTAAGGTAGAAAATCTTTCTAACTATTAGGATTTAAATTAATTAAAGATAGGAATTTAAATAGTTTAACTTCTAATGATTTGAATAAACTCGATGTTTAATTATTTGTAAAATTCTACTTTATTTTAATCTTAATATTTCATCTATATTTATTGTTGAATACTTTGTTTATGAGCTTCATATATTTAAAGAACACAAAATATAACAAAAATTTTAAATTTTTATAAAATTATAATTTTTTGTTTTAAATATACATGTCATTTTATAAGGCCAAAACTTTTTTATTTTGGAACTGAAACTCATAGCACCATTTTGGGTGCCAAATAATCTCTGATTTTAATTAAAATTGATAATAAGTTTAGATTTTTAAGTTATTTATAACTTAGATAAATAAACTTTTGATTTGTTCTAAACAAAAATCAATGCATTAGTAAAATCTAACAGAAATTTAAATCTTCTATCTGAATTTAATTTAAAGAGGATTTGATATATCGAATGAATTTAAATTAATATAAAATTTCACAGAAAGATAGAAGATATATTATAGTATAACTTTTATATAATTCATTTTTTATACATTTTTGTTAGACAAATATGATTAAAATCTGTTTTTAAAAGTGATTATAATTACATGCAAATTGTATGAGGATTTTGGATGATTATTATTAAATATAAAATTTAAAGTTATTAGATTGTCTATCATATTTGCATTAGTATTTTCTTTAATTAGCCTTGACATTATATTTTATTATGTGTAGTCCAAATAATTAAGTTATTTTAAAAGAATTATTAGATATTATATTTAAAAAAAATTGACTTATAAAATAGTTTCAAATGTTAAGAGATGCTGAGAACTAATAATTTAATTAATATCTAATAATTTAGAGTTTAAAACTTATGTTAAATGATTTTATTGATAAATAATTTGATTCAAATGCTAGATCATAAAATGATATAAAAGTATATTTAAAATTAATTTATGATTCAATTTAATATAAGACTTAAATGTGAGTTATAGTTATATTATTAGCCCTAATCATGCTCTCGTTAAATTTTGATTAAGATTTCAAGAATTATATATAAAAAGTTAATAATCTTTATTAATTTAAACTAAAATATCTTTGAAAATATTGTTATTGCTTATATTGGTGATCACTTATTATAAAAATTTAAGTCAAGTGGAAATACAACAATGATGTGACGTCCTGGCTTCCCGGAAACGCCAGAAAAACCCACAAACTCACATAACCTTACCTCATCGTACGTCAGCCTTGCAGCAACCTGTTGTACCTCATACCATAACTCGTGATCCATCTTATGCAGCACCTGCCACCAGAAATGGCAGGAGTTTGTTAGAACAAACCCAGTAGGTAAAACAATATCTAACATAAAATAAATACAAATATCATCATAACTCACACATGAGTACACATGCACATACATATTCTCATGCCTTTCATATTCACTCACCTAGAAGCCTGACAAACGTCCCTTTAGCTTGGTATTCTTGAAGCCTTGACAAAAGCTGCACTTGATATTGGTAATTCCACATCAGGACATCACCCTTCATACACATAAACTGATTACACATATCCTCACCGTATGAATATCAATTAAACATAAAATACACTATGCATACACTTCACATCAGTATTCTCACAAAAGTACATCAACACCATATCATTGCACAGACAATCAAATCACACACATTTCCTGGTGTATTTAACAAAATACACCACATTAAATATAAACAAGATCAATACACATCATTACATCAGAACATCATTTCATTAACATAATAAATCGGAAAAGATTACCTACCAATCAATACGTAGAAATCCTGCTCTGGCTTTCCTCTCCTTTCTTTTCCTTTCTTCTTCCTCTTCTTCTTCTTCTCCTCTGCTTCCGTGCAGCAGCAACCGCTGCTGCTGCTCCTGCTAGCGGCGCTGGGCTCAGCGGAACAGAGAGGCGGACAGAGGGGAGCGGCTGGCGCGACCCGAGCGGAAAAGAGAGAGACCGAGAGGGAGAGAGGAAGAAAACACGGGCTGCCACGCGTGTGTCACGCGTCGAACGGAAGAGGCGGAGAAAAAGGGTTCAGCGGCTGCCCTTATCTGTTTTGGCACAATTGCAATTTGGTCCCCCTTTTTCCAACCTCTCATAAATAAGTCTAAAAATTATTCTTTCTAGGTCCAAAAATAATATTATCCTCAAGTCCAAAATCGAACTCTGATTTTTTTTTCTGGGATGTTACAAATGAGATCAAAAATATAATAACTAAAAATATAATAATGAGATCAAGCTTACAACAACAACAATAACAACCAAGCCTTAATCCCACTAGGTGGGGTCAGTTACATAAATTCTTTATTTTTATTGTGCTCTATCAATTACCAAATTCTTATCTAAGTCTAAGTAACTAAGATCACTCTTTATAATTTCTTGTTATGTCTTTTTTGGTCTTCCTCTTTCTTTTTGTACATAGGCAAGATCCAATAGCTTGATTTTTCTAACTGGGGGTTCAATCGGCCTACGATTTATATGTCCAAATCATCTAAGTCAACTTTCTCTAAGTTTATCTTCAATTGGTACAATATCAATTTTCTTTTAGATATACTCATTTCTCATTTTATCCTTTCGTATATATTTACATATTCACCTTATCATCCTTATTTCTACAATATTTATTTTATTTATATGTTTGCTCTTTGCAAGTTAGCATCCAGCACTATATATCATCGCTGGTCTTATTATAGTTTTATAAAATTTGTCTTTAAGTCTGGATGAAATTTTTCTATCGCATAACACACTAGAAAAATTTCTCCATTTTACCCCTCCTGCTTGGATCCTATTAATAACATCATTATCTATTTCACTATTATTTTAAATGATTGATTTAAGAAATCTAAAGCGCTCACACTTCTTGACAATTTGATTACCAATTATCATATTTTCAATATAAGTATTTCTTTTTGACTAAATGTATACTCCATCTATTTAGTTTTTAATCTACTGAGATAAAAATGTTTAGATTCTAGAGCATTCCTTCAAAGCTTGAGTTTTGCTTTAGCTCCTTCTTTAGTTTTTTCAATAAGAAAAGTTAGGATTTCCATAATTGAAGTAAAAAGATACGAACTTAAAGTTGAGCTTTAATATAATCCAACTGTAATAAAAAAATCATTAGTCAAACCTCCTTATGTCTGAATACAGGTAACAGCTTTTTTATACATGTCTTTAATAACTTGAATATAAGCAATACAAATCCTTTTTTTTTTCTAAAACTCTCCAAAATACTTTTCTTGAAACTTTATCATAAGCTTTTTTAAAATCAATAAAATCTAAATATAGATTTTCATTTCTCTCATTAAACTTCTCTATTAAACTTCTTAATAAATGAATAGTTTCTATAGTAGATTTACCTGACATAAAACCAAACTGATTCTCTAATACTTTAGTATTATGGCGTAACCTATGTTCGATCACTCTTTCGCAAAATTTTAAAGTATGTCTCATTAATTTAATTCATCTATAATTAGCACAAATCTGTACAACGCTTTTATTCTTGTAAATAGATATCAATATACTTTTTCTCTATTTATTTGACATCTTTTTAGTATTTAAAATCATATTAAATAATCTAATGACTCAAGAAACTCCTTCATCTCCTAAGCACTTCAAAATCATATCTGAGCCGATTGCTTTTTTATACTTTATCTTTTTTAAAGTTTTTCAGACTTCAGCTTTACTGATACGTTAAATATAAGGGTAATTTTTACTTTCTTTTAAGATGCTGAGTTTCGTAAGATCAATTGAATTTTCACAATCTTTATTGAAAAGATATTGAATGTAACTCATTCATCTATGTTTGATATATTCTTTGATGAAAAGTACATTTTAATCTTCATCTTCAATACATTTTATTTAAGATCAAGCTTAATGACTAAAAATATAATAATGAGATCAAGATTAATGACTAAACTCTTAAGTAGTTACAATAATGTCTCATCATCTTCATTTGTGATGGGATGTCAGGATACATCTTGTTCATCTTCTAACTATTAAAAAAAATTGTATCTTTCAATAGAATTTTAAAATGTATAATGATAATATTGCCTCCTTTTATTCTAGCCACGCGTCGCAGTGTAGATTGCACATTCTAAGTTGTATTTACGCCTCCTACCACTCCTCGTATGACTTGGAACAACAAATTAGGAACCATGAGAAGCCATTCGTAAACAATTTTTTTCTAGTTTGTTTTGTATAGATGAAAATATATAAATATGGGGTTAACCATAATCCAAATAAATTAAATTTATTACCTACATTGTAAATTGTCAAATTTAACAAGAATATTTTACTATACCCTTATCCTCAATAAAATTCTAGTAAAAAGGTTTACATTGATTTCTATAGTGTAATAGAATATCCATTGCACTTCTAGCATATAAAATACACAAAAGAATGGTAGATCTTAGAGTAATCAGCTAAAATAAATTCACTTTTATAAAAGGATATCTGAGGAACTTTAAATTAGATACATTCGATATTAATGGAAAACAAAAGACAATAATATAAAAATAACATTGTATTGACATAAAAGCAACATTGCTTATATCACAAAATGATAGTAAAATAGTAGATTTTCAATCTCACAAGTTATCATATTTATAATTTAATTTTGATATAAAATAACTTTTCCAAAATGAAAAAGACCTGAAATATATTTGAGAAAAATTAACATTTTCAAGGACTTACAAGCATTATTTGATAATATGACATAAACTCACTGCTACTCATTTGACAGCAAATATGTAAATTAAATTAAATACATGAGCACTCTACTTTGACTAGCCACAACATTTTAATTAAGTGCTTATGATTATGTTGATTGACTTAATTCTACCAACAACAACAACAACAATCAAGCCTTAATCCCACTAGGTGGGGTCGGCTACATGAATCCTTTGTTTTCATTGCGCTCTATCAGTCACCAAATTCTTATCTAAGTTTAAGTAACTAAGATCACTTCTTATAGTTTCTTATCATGTCTTTTTTGGTCTCCCTCTTCCTCTTTGTACATGGGCAAAATTCAATAACTCAATTTTTTTAACTAGAGTTTCAATCGGCCTACGATTTAGATGTCCAAATCATCTAAGCCGACTTTCTCTAAGTTTATTCTCAATTGGTGCGACACTACCTTTCTTTCGGATATACTCATTTCTCATTCTATCCTTTCATGTATATCTACATATCCACCTTAACATCATCATTTCTGCAATATTTATTTTATTTGTATATTTCCTCTTTGCAGGTCAGCATTCAACACCATATATCATCGCTGGTCTTACTATAGTTTTATAAAATTTACCCTTAATTCTGGATGAGATTTTTCTATCGCACAACACACCAGAAGCATTTCTTCATTTTACCCATCCTGCTAGAATCTTTTTAATAACGTCATTATTTATTTCACCATCATTCTGTATGATTCATCTAAGGTATTTAAAGTGCTCACTTTTCTTAACAATTTGATCACCAATTGTCACATCTCCAATATAAATATTTCTTTCTTGACTAAATGTACACTCTATATATTCAGTTTTTGATCTACTGAGATGAAAACCTTTAGATTCTAAAGCATTCCTTCAAAGCTCTAGTTTTGCTTTAGTTCCCTCTTTAGTTTTCTCAACAAGGACAATATCATCTGCGGAGAGCATACACTAAGGCATCTCATCTTGGATATGTCCAGTCATGACTTCTATAATCAAAGCAAAAAAATACGAATTTAAAGCCGAGCCTTGGCATAATCCAACTGTATTTTCTACCAATGATCGAAAATCTCTACTAATCTATATTTCCTAAAACCGGATTATAATTCTTATATATTGAAAAACAACAAACCATGACAAGGTTAAGCACTGAGTTGAGTAGAAAACTATGACAAATACAATAATTAAACTCTTATAAACACAATATATTTGAAGCATACATGTAATTCCACAAATCAATTTCAAATTAAAAAATTAATGCACCAAATAAAAAAAAATGCAACAGCTGTAGAAGAGCAATTATAAATGCCAAGATCAATTGTTTGCCACAAGAAAGAGAGGAGGAATAACCCTAAATTCTAAATTTTGACAGCAATAAAGAAAGGAAAATGAAGGAAATACTCAGTGAAAGATAAGACCACGTGGGTTGATTGGAAAGAATAACCAGCCGAGAAGACAAAGGATTAGTTTTAACAAGTCTTTAGTCTGATATTTCCCACCACAAATCTCCTTGGCTGCCTCCTCTGCGACCCTGTGCTACAGCAAATGGTCAAACGTCCTTTAGCTTTATTTAGTAATGCTACAATAAGTCCACATGTTCGTGGTGAACAAAGGAAAAATAAAAAATAAAGCCCTTAAACTTTCGCGGGTGGCACTAAAAGAAAGATGAGAGGAAAATTAGCGGAGATAAGGACAAGTTAGATTAAAAAATTAATATATCAATTATTGTGTTAACGGCACTGCCTCTGCTTCCTCTCCGCTCCGTTTGCGTCCGATCGCCAAATCATAAAGTGGATCCCACTGATCCACGCGGCGAGAGCTCAGTGGCTCCTGAAGGTATGAGCTAGAGCTCCGCCCCAATAAAATTAGTTCTCCTCAACCAATTCCATAACTTTATTAGAAAGTGGACATAATAATGTCTTTAATGAAGACTTTACCATGTCAATGTCCTGTTTAATTAATATTCCATCAAGTGTGGCTGGAAGAACTTGGCCAGATTATATAAATGTATGAGGACTATTCTCTCTAAAAAGCCAATCACCCCAAAGACATTGGTTATTTGTTTCACTACTATTAAGAACTTAATTGTAAATATTCATTAAACTTGATGATAATAGATATAAAAATAAATATCACTTTCATAATTTTTAAAAATTAGAATTTGGACCACTTCCTCAAACCCTTCTGCCCCCTTTTTCCTCGCTCTCTATTTTCTCCTCCTTCCTGCTCTCTCATTGTGTTGCTGGATTGAGTTCACCACACTAGTATAATATATATTTTTTACGACACTTTTATAAAGGCGGTTAGCCAGTTAACAAGAAAGATGGCTGCAAAAAATTTCTGACAAATCATTATATGACGGTTGAAGTTGTTAATCGTCGTGTGATAGTTTTAGACGGCAGTTGATTGGACAAACCGTCGTGTAAAGCTTGGACTTTAGACGACAGTTGAAGTGTTCACTTATAACATCCCAAAATTTAATTGCATTCACTTACATTTAATTTGAGAATTTTAGGTGAAAGAGGGTGATTTGAGAAATTTTCGATGAAGATTTGATTATTTTGATGATCTAGATCAAAAGTGATATTTAAAGACAAAAAGTTAATTTGATTTGAGTTGTCTTTAATTTGGGCTAATTTGAAGTTTAATGAAAGTGAAATAGTTTCGACTAAAATTGAAGTTTAAACTCGTGTTGAAGGTGGTAATAAATTCCAAGCTATGTTATGGGTTGAAATTTAATTTGTAGCCCACCTAAACTAAAAATTAAAGATATCTGGGTTAGAGAGCTGGTCAATCTTTCTAGACTCATTTGGTTCAATTTTTTTTGTTAGATTAGAAAAAAATATATATATATTTTTTAAAATTTAATAAGAGAATAATTTATTTTAATATTAAACAACGACTCGAGAGCAAAACAGAAACCGACTTATTGCAGGTAAAATGTGAAGTACTTTAAATTCTAATATTTATATTTATATTAAATATGAAATAAATTTAATTTTTATAATTAAAATTTATGTTAGGTAAAAATTTCACCTCAAACCAAACGAGGCATAAAAAGCTTGGTCACGTGGCATAAAAAGCTTGGTCACATTGCCTGATGGCTTACACTTGTACTCTGCATACTAAAATTTTGCATGATTGAAAGATTAAAACAAGTTAATTAAAATTATCTTTGAGTGAAAATTTTGGGGAAATGAAGGTCTCAAAGGCCCTGTTTGTTTGGAGGACAGTCCATGGCCAAAATGGCTTCCAACTATTTTATTTAAAATAATAATAATAAAAAATTAAGTATAATATGTTAAAAATTATGTAAAATGTAATATAAATTATTTTTTTTATATTAAAGTTCATATATTGAGAATAAAAAAATTTTAATAAAATAATTGGAGGCTATTTTGGCTATGGTCATGACCAAAATGGCCACTAACCAAACAGGGGGAGCCTTTCCGTCCCTGGTTGCTGGCTCAAATCTGAGAGGGAGAAAGGAGAGAAAAATAATAGCTTCATCTTGCAAATCATCAAAGCAAGAGAAGAGATTGGAGAGAAACATTATCTATACTTGCTGTTATCAAGAAAGTCATGAAAATTTCTAAGATAAGCAAACTTCTTCTAATAAATATATATTTGGATTAAAGAGAGAACAATTAAGTTGATGGTTGCAATATCTATTTGGTTTTCATGCTTATAGTAAAATCTGCATGCTGTAATTTTAGATTGAATTTTAAGGTATTAATATATCAAATGATATATGGTGTAAATAAAACTGTAGTAAGACCAGCGATGATATATGGTGCTGAATGCTGGCCTGCAAAGAGGAAACATATAAATAAAATAAATATTGCAGAAATAAGAATGCTAAGGTAGATGTGTGGATATACACGAAAAGATAGAATGAGAAATGAGTATATCAGAAAGAAAATTAATGTTGCACCAATTGAGGATAAACTTAGAGAAAGTCGGCTTAGATGGTTTGGACACCTAAATCGTAGGCCGATTGAAGCTCTAATTAGAAAAAATGAGTTATTGAATTTTGCACATGTACAAAGAAGAAGAGGGAGACCAAAGAAGATATGACAAAAAACTATAAGGAGTGATCTTAATTATTTAGACTTAAATAAGAATTTGGTAACTGATAGAGCGCAATGAAAATAAATGATGCATATAGCCGACCCCACTTAATGGGATTAAGGCTTGGTTGTTATAATATATCAAATGATATCGAATTAAAATAAAACTAGGCGGAGATTTAGTTCAACCTGTTAGCTATAACTTTTGTCTTCTAAATTTCATTTATTTTACATAAAAAGTGGGATTTGGTGGAATTTAAAAATTCAGTTAGATTTCAGTTTTGGGCCTATTGACTTTATCGAATGAACTCAGATAGGCATGGATCTTTTCGGATTGATAATTCATCTATTATACTACTTGGTATTGTTATAGGCTTTGAAAAGGGCATTTTATCTCTCTTTCTTTGGGTAGGAGTCGGTTTAAAATTTGTCAAATAATTGCATTTTGGAAGCTTAATGATTTAAGAAGAATTTGGCATATTAAATAAAATGTACAAAATGAGAAAATTTCTGGATGACTAGATTGTTCATTTTTTCATTAATTTGTTGTTGCTTGACGTAAATAGGTTGATATCCTGATATTTTAAATGCTTGAGATTTAAATTGAAACTACGTTAATCAATTCAGATAGATATATTAATATATGTTGATTTGAAAGTTTAAGCTTTATAAAATAAAATCCAGATCATATGAAGCTGTGCAAATTAGTAGAACATTCCCTTTTGAACGACTTTGATGTTTAGAGATTTTCTTTATGAAAAGATTAATCTGTATATTGTTTTGGTTAGTGGAATCGATATCAAGGTGATTTAGAGGATTTGTAGCCAACTGCGGGCTATTTAATTAAAAGGATTGAGTGGCCTAAATAAATTATTGGACTATCTAATTATACTCATGGACTATTAGGTAGAAATGACAACGGGGTGGATTTGGGTCAGGTGGAAATGACAACGGGCTATTTTCTAAGAAGAACCGCCGTCTATAGCCTAATAATAGATGGTGGTTCTATATAATGCTTTCAAACGGCGGTTCACAATGTTTAACTGCTGTTTAAAGGTATCTTTAACGGCGGTTTGGAACCGCCGAGAAATGACTGTAATCTTTTACAGTGTTTAAATAAGCGGCGATTGCGTTAGATATTATAAGGCGATTTTTAACCGCTGTGAAACGGCTTTTCTCTACTAGTGCCAAGAGTGATCACCCAAGACTCTCATCGACAACCTCGTTGCCCCCTTCGCTAAACCCTTTGCCTTAGCGGACAAAGAGAGAGATCTAGATATGTCATCCTCACCTTGGGTTAACTATAGTAGCTGGGTATGAAAATTGTATCTTTCTAGAGAGCAAAGCCCTGGCCATCACAGACTACAGGAGAATGTTAACAAGAGATTACAGGATTGAAAACTGTGAAAATGCCCAAGTCCTCTAGCATCCTCATGGTCTATGTAGACTAGACAAATGCCAAACCGAAGGAACACATTGAGAAGTGAGATCTATAGAGGCACTAGACTTGATAAGGCAGTGGGTAGCAGCAATATCAACTAGAGGAGTAAAATTGCATATTTTTGACAAAATAAAATAATCCCACTAAGTAAGATCGATTACATGAATACTTTATTTCCATTACAGTACTCTATCAATTACCAACGTGTTAACATTAACGCAGTGTTTTAATGAATTTATGTCATGATTGATTCGACAGATTTTACGCTGGCTGCTGACAGCCTAGCGCAACCCTCCGTATTTCTCATCCGGGACATGGAACCTGGCAACGACGTGTTATTTTTGACAGAACGATCGAATTAAAAATTATGTTCAAATGGCATCTAAATGTTAAGTTTTTTTAAATTAGGAACTTATCAATACTGACATTAAAGAATACACATAATTATCCTACATGTAAAGAAAGAATACAGTACTATTTGGGATTTGACTTTTCTTAATTTTGCCTTTAAGTGATCATTAAATGTTCAATTAACTAATCAACCACTAATCTAGCCCATAATCTTTATCAATAGTTTCGTTTCAATAATTTTACCATTGTTTTTATTTTTAATAAAAATCAAGTGGCCTACATAATTATATTTTAATAATAAAAGGTTGTCCAAATATCCTTGAACCACAACTTATTAAATAATATTTGTTGACTTAGCTTCTGTTTGGTGAGAACTTATTCTCTAAAATCTGGAATTTAATTAGGATTTTAGTCCAAACTTTTTAATCCAATCCTAAACTTTAATCTCAATGAACATCAGATAACTTTCCCATGTTTTGGAGAACTTTTTACAACAGCAAATGTGGTAAAAAAAAACTTGTTTCACAGTTTATATATTTGATTTATACAAACTTAGATGATATTTCATTGGAACTGGCTTAAACTTGATTCCCCAACATATTACTCTCCATAATAAGAAGACAACATAAATTAAAATAATAAAAAAAACACTTCTACAGTGTCTCGACCTATTATTTGAATCCAAATCATGATGTACACAATGAGAAAATGTAATAGTTGCATGAAGAACTGCTTGCTTAAACATAAGTGATGGAGAACAAGGAGGGAAAGGAAATTTTGGTAGGCAATAATTTTTTATCAATTTCATCACAAGTCTGAAGAATACTGGTCGATTAGCAATTTCCAGTAGAAGATCAGAAGCTTGCTGAAATATTAACGAAAAATCCAAAAGAGATACTAAAAAATAAGGAGAATATCAACCTATTAAATGACAAATATCCATTGTGTGATGACTCGACTTCGGATGTCGAGGTATTGTCCGCTTTAAAATTATTTCATGCCGAGCTTCGTGGTTTTATCCCCAATGAGTGTCGACATCCGAAGGACATGAAAACTTTCCATTTTTCGATATGGGACAATTCATCCCCGTAATTCTCCACAAAAAAGTGTACACGGAGTGTTGCTCTTTGAATGACTCACCAACTAAAGATATGCTAATGACTTTCTATATTGCTGTTGAATAACAAAAAAGGTCTCATTATTTGCAGCCACAGTAGATGGGGTGTCAATAGAGGTTCACGAGTTCGATTCAGGTCCGGGCCAAATTTCAACCCATAACTTGAAATTGAGATTCAGTTTGACTTGACTTCGAGCAAGAATAAGTTAACCTGATATAAACTTGAAGTGATTGACATAACTACAATTAAAAATCCATTTTGAGACGGCTTGAGCTCAAATGAATTTGAATCCTGTTGATTTTACTAAAAATGTTATTCGAGATTGAGTTGAGCTACATTCGAAAATTTTGAGTTAGAATTGGGATCAGCTCTCTCGAGCTTGATAAAGAGCCCAGATCAAATGTTTTTAAAATCTCAGGACCTAAATATCATCTGCCCCGTGTTTTTTCATGCTTATTACGAAAAACAAAGGGCATCTAAGGTATGAAATAATTTCAGGAAGTCACATTTTAGACTCCTCCCAAGGTTTCTCATGTCACTTTCAAGTGAAAAAAGGCTAGCTAAACCATAGGAACTAAATCGATGATTTTTGTTGCAACTTTGTTAAACTGATCATTGACCGGTGATATCTTAGATCCTTGAATAATAGGAGATGCAATTTTGATAAAGGAGATCAATATGGAATTTTCTAGGCACATACTGAACAAATCACTTGTTGCAACTCCTAAGCTCCCCGCCAAACTACGAGGTCCAAACCAAGTTTGATGCAGTAGCATTCACGAAAAATTCACCAACAAACCAGACAAATGAGAAGAGGTCAAGAAACAGTAATAAAATGGTAGACAACAAACTTTTACATGAAAAATATGTTTAAGAAACCAAAAATTACATCACATTTGGTTGACAAGAATATGGTAGTAAGAGAAAGGAAAGTGATACTCTTGCTATTTGCATGCGCGGTCATCAGCTAGTTGAGAGATTGATAGACCATCGATCGATGAAGTGGACTGTTTGTAAGGCGGTCCATTCGAGAGAAGGATCAAAGCAAGGAGTGCAAGAGAGGAAGAAGTCTTTCCTATGTCCATCCTTTTATTTATCTTGATTATCTTGGAAGGTAAAACGTCACCCATTGTCTACAGGTAAGACCGACATTCAGTTCAACGACAACTACATTTGGTTGATAAGTATTCTTAAACCTTTGATTGTCACCTCTTGTTCATGAAGCCTGGAATGAATGTCCCATAGACACATTTATAGGCCAAAATAAAGGGCGGAAATCATGATCAAATGAAATATACAGGAGATCCAGATACATAACAAAATAATAAATAAATTATATGCAGAAAACTCAAATCTTCATATTTTTATACATGTTAGTACCAACATTTACTACCAAAACCATTTCCTCCGATCTAATTAATGTTATCAAATTAACTCTGATAATAATTTTTCATCTTATACAATGACAACAAACTATTAATATTTCTAACATTGTTTTCAAAATGTGTTAAAACAAGTGTAAACATTAGTTTGAGCTAATGCCATCTTAAAGGAAACAGTTGAAAGGAAACAAGATGATGCAGAGCAAAAAATCTGAAACCAAATTCAATGCAGGACAACGAAAATAGATGCTTGAAGAACAGAGAGGGAGGTAGTTAGGGTTTGGAAAAATGAGAGAAGATGTGAGAGATTTCAGAGAATAAAAGAGAACTTGGGTTTCAAGCAATCCCTCCCAAGATCTCCTATCATTTTTTTCCGAGATATTGATCCATTTCGAAATTCTTACACTAACTCGTTCCAAAGTCGATTACGGTTGACGTGAGATATAGGGGATCCCAAGAAACACACAGAGAGAGAGAGAGTCCTGAGAGACGGCGGCACGCAGAGAGCTGAGTTTGTCGGTTAGAGTTTAGGTGAGAGAGAGCATCTAGAGCAACACACAGAGGTTTAAGGTGGTTCAGAGAAGAAATCCCCTACGTCCACCGAGTGGTCAATGAGAGCTGATTTCACTAGAGAAAGGAAGGGGGTGGTCCAAAAGACCAATACAATGAGCTAATCAGAAGAAAGAAAGAGAGAGAGAAGGAGTTCCTCAGTTGGGGCTCTAATACAGTGAAAAGCAGGAGGACACCAGAATTGTTTGTACTCTGGTTGTCCTGGTTCTTGTGATTGTTCCCCCTTTTCTTCCCTCTTTCTTTTTATGTCCGCTTAGTGACTTTAAATATTGCTGAAAAGAGTACTTTATCCCAGATTTCCTAGAAAGAAAGTAGCTGAGCCTGTCCTGATGGTCCCTCAGCTGTCGGCCACTGGGGGAGCTGGAAGTACTGAGTGGAGAGCTTTTTCCTCCTTGATAGTGGTGATTCCACTGGGGGTTTGCGCCAGCTAGAGCACGCGAGTCTTTGATTTGCGTGTCTGAAAAAAGCGTTCTGTACTGGAAACGACGCGGCCAGAGTACACCGACAGTGACAGGTGCAGCTGAGGAACATCATCATCGATGTTGCTAGGGGTGATACTGGATCGTCGGGGACAATAGTTGACCAAACCCGCGTGGCCGAGGTTTGACCGAGATTTGAGACCTGCGAGAATAAATAAATAAATAACAACTTAGTGCCACCTAGGAGAATGTTATGTAGGATGAGTTTGTGTACACAAAAAGATAATATGAGAAATAAATATATATCCGCAAAAATATTAGGGTGACTTGAATTGAAAATAAGCTCCGGGAGAATCGGCTTAGATAATTTTGACATATAAGTCATAGGCGATAGAAGCTCTATTAAGAAAAGTTGAATTTTTGAATATTACCTACATAAAAAGAGAATAGGAAAGCCAAAAAAGATATAAATAAAAAAGTATAAAGAATGATTTTACATATTTGAAGCTAAATGAAGATCTCGTCAAGTTGATCTTACTTTTGCTAATTGCATCTATAAAGTTGCAAAAGATGTGTAGCTCCATCAAAGAAAAGTTCGACACAATAAAAAATCTTGATAGTAGAAAGAAAAAAATGCAAAAAAACGATTAAAAAAAAACTTTGTTACAAAGACTAGTTTAAGTGTAAGCAAATAAAATTTAAAAGTGTATAAAATTCCTTGACGAGAATCAAAGAAAGTAATGAGCTATATTTTAGAACTTTAGGAGAGAGTAATCAAGCTTAATTAATTATGTTGAGACTCTAGGGTATCACGAACAAATTTAGTTTGATGCTAGATAGATCTAATATGGAAGTTATTTTTTTATTGATAGGTTTAACGGAGATGTTTAAGTTGAGAAAATAATAATTGCATTTGGCTTTTATTTATTTAGAAAAACTTAAAATAAAGTTCCAAAGAAAGTGTTTTAGAGAGTTTTAAAAAAAATTGCATTACTCAGAATTAAGATATTTAAAATATGCACAAATGAGCGATTATATATGTTCAAACACAAGGGAGTTTGATTAAATTTTTTTAGGTGAAGTACATCAAGGTTCAGCTTTAGGTGCACATGTCTTTGTATTGGTTATGGATGTTTTGGTTAGATACATTTTAAGAAACATTACCTTTGTGTATGGTTTTTATAGATGGTATTCTCCTCATTGGTAAAAATAGAGGTGTTAAAATGAAATTCGAATTATAAAGAAACACATTAAAATCTAAACGTTTTGTTTTAGCATTTCAAAAAAAAAAAATGAAGTACAGCTCCTACTGGTGTATTAGTAAAGGTGAAGCTGGGTAGACTGTAAAGAAGAAGTTTAGAAAGGCAGAAGGACTAGATGCCATTCCAATAGATGCTTCAAAATGTATGAGAGATGAATAAATTTTTTGGCACACTAGACTGTTGAATATAATTCTAAAAACTAAAAGATGTCAAATAAATGGAGAATGAGTACATTGATATTTATTTATAAGAATAAACTTAATATAGAATATTGTGCTAACTTTATAAGAATTAAGTTAATGAGCTACACTTTAAAGCTATAGGAAAGCGTAATCGGGCTTAATTACGTTATGATACTAGGGTATCATATTATAAGTTTAGTCCGACGTTAAACGAAACGACTATGGAAGCAATTCATTTGTTGATAATGAAGATCTTTAAGGAGAGAAAAGAAGATTTGCAATTGATTTTCATTGATTTAGAAAAACTTATGATAAAGTCGTAAGGAAAAGTACTTTAGGGAGTTTTAAAAAAGAAAATAATTTACATTACTTAGATTTAGGATATTTAAAATATGCATAAAGGTACTATTACATCTGTTTAAACACAAGAGAATTTGACTAAAAAATGTTTTTTAGAAGAATAACGTCATTAAGTCCACACGTCATTGTATTGGCTATAAAAGTTTTGGCTAAATACAGTTAAGAAAAAGTTTCTTCATTTAAGCTATTTAAAGATTATATTCTCCTCATTGATAAAAATAGAGCTGTTAAGATGAAATTCGAGTAATAGAGACACACATTAGAATGTAAACATTTTTGTTTTAACACTTCATAATCAAATATATGATGTGTAAATTTGGTAAAAAAAAAACACTTGTAGTGAGGAGATGAAAATTGATGGTCAGGTTATCAATAAGAGCGAAATGTTAAGATATCTTTAATCAATAATACAAAATAATAGTGAAATAGATGATATTATTAGCAGGATTCAAACGAGATGGACAAAGTGGAAGAATACATTTGACATATTTTGTGAAAGATATTTCACTTATAGTGAAAATTAAATTTTATAAAATAATTGTAAGGCTAGCGATGTTATATAGTGATGAGTGCTGACATATAAAGCGAAAACACAAAAGTAAGATAAGAGTCACAGAAATGAGGATGTCAGCATGGATGAGTTGGTATACAGAAAGAGATAAGATGAGAAATGAGTATATTCACTAAAAGGTTAGAGTGACTTCAATTAAAGATAAGCTCAGAGAGAATCTGTTTAGATAGTTTTGACATATATGTCGTAGGCAAATAGAAGTTCTAGTAAGAAAAGTTGAATTTCGAATCGTGCATATATAAAAAGAGAAGAGGAAGGTCAAAAAAGATATAATACAAAATTATAAAGAAGTAGAGCTAAATGAAGATCTGTTATCTAAAGCAGTGTAATGAAAATAAAGAATTTATGAAAGGAAAGTTAATCTTATTTGATTGAGTATTACTAATTGCATCCATATGGTTGCAAAAAATATGATGGAAGAATCTAAGGAAAAAGTTTGACACAATAAAAAAACTTTGTAGTGAAAAGAAGAAAATACAAGAGAAGATTAAGAAAAAGAAACTTTGTTATAAAGATTAATTTAAGTGTAAGAGAGAAGAGAATTTAAAAATATATAAAATTGCTTGATGAGAATCGAAGAAAACAATCTTTAATATAAAGAATGTGGCTTTCTATGATTTTTATAAAACATTAGACGCTTAGATCACCTGGAAAGCTAACGCCCGATTTTGAGTTTCTATTCCCTTGACGGAATTCAAGCCCCAAAATAAAATTTATTTCAAAAAAAGAATGCAATACGAGAACTTCCCAATAGGTCACCCATCCTAGTACTACTCTCGCCCAAGCGCATTTAACTGCGGAGTTCTGATGGTATCCGGTGTTTTAGTGCTGATTTGGTCGCACAAATATTGTTTGTTTGCTGACGTATATTTAGATCACCCGGGACGCTGACGCCCGATTTTGGCTTTCTATTCTCTTGATGGAATTCAAACTCTGAAATAAAATTTATTTCTTTCTAAATAATTTTCTGGGAAGCCGTCGCGTTTCGCCGGCTTCCTAGCGCGACGTCCATCCCTTCGTAGCTCCCGCCCAAGCAAGGTTAACTCACGTGATTTTTTTCCAAAAAAAGAATGCATAACGAGGACTTCTCAGGACGTCACCCGTCCTAGTACTACTCTCGCCCAAGCACGCTTAACTGCGGAGTTCTGATGAGATCCGGTGCTTTAGTGCTGGTATGGTCGCACTTATATTGTTAGTTTGCCGACGTCTACTTAGATCACCTGGGAAGCTAATGCCCGATTTTGAGTTTCTATTCTCTTGACGGAATTCAAGCCCTAAAATAATTTTTTTTTTTATAAATGATTTTCTGGAATACCGACGCAACGCGATGACTTTCCAGCGCGTCGCACATCCCTTCGCCGCTCCTGCCCAAGCACGCTTAACTCACGGGATTTTTTTCAGAAAAAATGCAACACAAGGACTTCCCAAGAGGTCATCCATCCTAGTACTATTCTCGCCCAAGCACGGAGTTCTGATGGGATCCGGTGCTTTAGTACTGGTATGCTCGCACTCGTATTGTTAGTTTACCGACGTCTATTTAGATCACCCGGGACACTGACGCCCGATTTTGGCTTTCTATTCTCTTGACAGAATTCAAGCCCTGAAATAAATGCTTTTCTAGAACACCAGCGCGACGCGACGGCTTCCCAGCGCGCTACCCATCCCATCGCCGCGCCCGCCAAACCACACTTAACTCAAGTGATTTTTTCAAATAAAAAAAAGCAACACAATGACTTCCCAGGAGGTCACCCATCCTAGTACTACCCTCGCCCAAGCACGCTTAACTGCGGAGTTCTGATGGCATCCAATTCATTAGTGTTGGTATGGTCACACTAATATTGTTAGTTTGCCGACGTCTATATAGATCACCCGGGACGCTGACGCCCGATTTTAGCTTTCTATTCTCTTGACGGAATTCAAGCCCCGAAATAAAATTTATTTTTTACTAAATAATTTTCTGGAAAAACGGCGCAATGCGACATCTTCCCACAGCGCGTCGCACATCCCTTCGCCGCTCCCGCCTAAGCACGCTTAACTCACGTGATTTTTTCCAAAAAAAGAAAACAACACGAGGACTTCCCAGGAGGTCACCACTACTCTCGCTCAAGCACGCTTAACTGCGGAGTATTGATGGGATCCGATGCTTCAGTGTTAGTATGGTCGCACTCGTGTTGTTATTTTACCGACGTCTCTTTAGATCACCCGGAACGCTGACGCCCGATTTTGGCTTTTTATTCTCTTGACGGAATTCAAGCTCCGAAATAAAATTTATTTCCTTCTAAATGATTTTCTGGAACACCGGCGCAACGCGACAGCGTCCCAGCGCGTCGCACAACCTTTCGCCGCTCCCGCGCAAGCTTGCTTAACTCACCTGATTTTTTTCCAGAAAAAGAATGCAACACGAGTTCTTCCCAGGAGGTCACCCATCCTAGTACTACTCTCGGGTGATCTAAATATTGTCGTTAATTATTTATAGAAATTTTTAAAACCACTTTTAGATCTATTTTCACAATAAATGTTCATGCTATATAATAAATTTATGTGTTTCCGCAATTTTTAACACCAAATATTTGATTATTGATAAAATTACACATGTTACCAATTTATGATGTTCATGCTCAACTAACGCCCGATTTTGGGTTTCTATTCTCCTGACGGAATTTAAGCCTCGAAAAAAAATTTATTTCTTTCTAAATGATTTTCTGGAACACCAGCGCAACGCGATGGCTTCCCAGTGCGCCGCCCATCCCTTCGCCGCTCCCGCCCAAGGAAGCTTAACTCACGTGATTTTTTCCAAAAAAAGAATGCAACACGAGAACTTCCCAGGAGGTCACCCATCCTAGTACTACTCTCGCCCAAGCGCATTTAACTGCGGAGTTCTGAAGGTATCCGGTGTTTTAGTGCTGGTTTGGTCGCACTAATATTGTTAGTTTGCTGACGTATATTTAGATCACCCGGGACGCTGAAGCCCGATTTTGGCTTTCTGTTCTCTTGACATAATTCAAGCTCTGAAATAAAATTTATTTCTGTTTAAATGATTTTCTGGAAAACCGGCGCAATGCGACGGCTTCCCGGCTCGCCGCCCATCCATTCGCCGCTCCCGCCCAAGCACGCTTAACTCACGTGATTTTTTCAAAAAAAAGAATGCAGTATGAGAACTTCCCAGGAGGGCACTCATCCTAGTACTACTCCTGCCCAAGCACGTTTTACTACGGAGTTCTGATGGGATCCGGTGCTTTAGTGTTGGTATGGTCGCACTCGTATTGTTAGTTTGCCAACGTCTATTTAGATCACACGGGACGCTAACGCTTCTATTCTCTTGACAGAATTTAAGCCCCGAAATAAAATATATTTCTTTCTAAATGATTTTCTGGAAAACCAGCGCAATGCGACGGCTTCCCAGCGCGTCGCACATCCCTTCGCCGCTCCCTCCTAAGCAGGCTTAACTCACGTGATTTTTTCCAAAAAAAGAATTCAACACAAGGACTTCCCAAGAGGTCACCCAAGCGCAATTTACTGCGGAGTTCTGATGGTATCCGGTTTTTTAGTGCTGGTTTGGTCGCACTAATATTGTTAGTTTGCTGACGTATATTTAGATCACCCGGGACGCTGAAGCCCGATTTTGGCTTTCTGTTCTCTTGACATAATTCAAGCTCTGAAATAAAATTTATTTCTGTTTAAATGATTTTCTGGAAAACCGGCGCAATGCGACGGCTTCCCGGCGCGCCGCCCATCCCTTCGCCGCTCCCGCCCAAGCACGCTTAACTCACGTGATTTTTTCCAGAAAAAGAATTCAATATGAGGACTTCCCAGGAGGGCACTCATCCTAGTACTACTCCTGCCCAAGCACGTTTTACTACGGAGTTCTGATGGGATCCGGTGCTTTAGTGCTGGTATGGTCGCACTCGTATTGTTAGTTTGCCAACGTCTATTTAGATCACCCGGGACGCTAACACTCGATTTTGAGTTTCTATTCTCTTGACAGAATTCAAGCCCCGAAATAAAATTTATTTCTTTGTAAATGATTTTCTGGAAAACAGGCGCAACGCGACAGCTTCCCAGCGGGTCACACAACCTTTCGTCGCTCCCGCGCAAGCTTGCTTAACTCACGTGATTTTTTTCCAGAAAAAGAATGCAACACGAGTTCTTCCCAGGAGGTCACCCATCCTAGTACTACTCTCGGGTGATCTAAATATTGTGGTTAATTATTTATAGAAATTTTTAAAACCACTTTAGATCTATTTTCACAATAAATGTTCATCCTATATCATAAATTTATGTTTTTCCGCAACTTTTAACACCAAATATTTGATTATTGATAAAATTACACATGTTACCAATTTATGATGTTCATGCTCAACTAACGCCCGATTTTGGGTTTCTATTCTCCTGACGGAATTTAAGCCTCGAAAAAAAATTTATTTCTTTCTAAATGATTTTCTGGAACACCAGCGCAACGCGATGGCTTCCCAGTGCGCCGCCCATCCCTTCGCCGCTCCCGCCCAAGGAAGCTTAACTCACGTGATTTTTTCCAAAAAAAGAATGCAACACGAGAACTTCCCAGGAGGTCACCCATCCTAGTACTACTCTCGCCCAAGCGCATTTAACTGCGGAGTTCTGA